>VMOF01000035.1:59717593-59833826 GCA_011764245.1 Trialeurodes vaporariorum | reverse complement strand
TATATTATATATATATATATATATATATATATATACGAAAAATTACTTGGAAAAAACTGTTGAGAACACCAGAGATCGAGATTTAGAATCCACTCACAAACTCTATAAGTGTGTTCATCAAAATTCAAATATGGCGGTCGAATGAGCGGGTGACAATGGAAATCTGAGTACAGTCGGGTGCATAAAAAGAGTGTCAAACGACTCCTGGAGGTAGGCCACCTGCAATATGCTTAAATTCATTGAGATGAGTATTGCGGGTTGCATATTTCAAGGAGACATCTGACATTTATTTTTGTCCCCAACTGCACCATCTAATGGGTCTGCTGCAAACTTTTGCTACAACGATTAAGAGTGTATAATCCAATGTAAAATCACCTGAAAAGTCCATTAGTGGCTTGAGAAGGTCATAAAATGCAATAATA
The DNA here is from genome assembly GCA_011764245.1 of Trialeurodes vaporariorum. NCBI lineage: Eukaryota > Metazoa > Arthropoda > Insecta > Hemiptera > Aleyrodidae > Trialeurodes > Trialeurodes vaporariorum. The sequence goes on along the minus strand of VMOF01000035.1, from coordinate 59,833,404 downwards.
AACTCACAAGAGACGTTTAAATGAAATCCAAGATGGCGGAGAAATATCGAGCAATCTGTATTCATGCACCGTGAACATCCAAGGATGGCCAACTTTGAACCTCATTGGAGGTAGAGGTTATGTGTTTGTTTACGTTGTTGTGATTGGTTGTGATCGATAATGTGAGCTTGGCTATCCTTGGATGTTCGTGGTGCATGCATACAAATAGCTCGATATTTCTCCGCCATCTTGGATTTCATGAAACGCCTCTTGTGAGTTTATTATTGCATTTTATGACTTTCTGATGCCACCTATGAACTTTTCAGGCGATTTTACATTAAATTATACACTCTTGATTGTTGTAGCAATAGTTCGCAACAGACCCATTGAAGCTATCAATGCTTAGAAAAGTGATTTATCATAGAGAAAGCGCAATTAAATGGGACTTCTCCGTTCGTTGTCACCCACTCAGTCGACCGACATCTTGTAATTTTGTTAAATGCAGTTATTGACTTTGTTGGTAGATTTTGGAACTTTCTGATGCCTTCGATGTTATTTTCTAGTGATGTTACAAAGGGGTCGACCCTGCATAACGCTTTGGTAAAAGTTTGCTACAAAACAATTGAAGTTTCATGGAGGTTTGTTCCTCTGGCTGCCTTTGGCCTTGTATTCTCATTTTGTTGCCAGTAGGGCATTGGATCTATCCAGAGGCGTAGCGTGCAATTTGACAACGTTGCATCGTGTCTATTTAAACTCATGTAAAAGGTCGAATACGAAGGTGTTCACCGAACACCCAATAGTTCGATATTTTTAATAGGTTTAAATGGACGAACTGCAACGTTGTCAAATTGCACGCTACGCCACTGGATCTATCCAAACTGAATCAAACATATCTCAGGGGTGCAAAAATGTCCTGTTCCGCGCACTGAAAAAAAAAAAAAAAAAAACCCTAAGCATGACGATATGTGAACCGATGTATAGGGATATGATACGATTACTATAATTCTAGAGTTTGTACCGTAGTTCTTGAAAATGTTGAAGGGATTCTAGTTCCATTTATAGAACTAGAATGGGTCTGTTGCAAACTTTTGCTACAACGATAAAGAGTGTTTCATCGTAAGTAAAATCGCCCGAAAAGTCCATTGGTGGCATCGGAAAGTCATGAAATGCGATGATAAACTCACAAGAGACGTTTAATGAAATCCAAGATGGCAGTAAAATATCGAGCAATCTGTATGCATGCACCTTTAACATCCAAGGATTGCCAACGTTGACAACCTCACAGCTTCAGAGGTCATGTGTTTATTTACGTTATGACTGGTTGTGATCGATATTCTGAGGTTGGCTATCCTTGAATGTTCGTGGTGCATGCATACAGGTTGCTCGATATTTTACCGCCATCTTGGATTTTATTAAACGTCTCTTGTGAGTTTATTATCATCGCATTCCATGACTTTCTGATGCCGCCAATGGACTTTTCACGCGATTTTACATCAGATTGAACACTCTATAGCGCTGTAGCAAAAGTTTGCAACAGACCCATTACTATAATTCTAGAGTTTGTACCGTAGTTCTTGAAAATGTTGAAGAAATTCTAGTTCCATTTATAGAACTAGAATTATAATCATATTCATAGGTATTAAAACGAGAATTTTATGGTCAAAGTACTAGACCTTCTGTGGTTCACATATCGTTTAACTTCTGGTAATACTACTAGAAATCAGGAATTATTTTTTTCAGTGCGAGTTTGTGCGTGGCGTGAGGTAATTTTGGGAAAAATGAAAGTTTTTTTCTTCTCACAAACAGAAAAAATAAAACAGCTTTTGGCGAGATAAAATTAGTTCCGTCAAAGTTAATTTTTGCCGACATCCTTTCTTGTTTTGGCGAAACACCCCGATAATGGACATGCAGATATTGTGTTAAATGCGAGAAACCATCAATCTTATCCGTCTCGCTCCTGCTGTCCAAAAACGTCGTGCATTTCGTTTCAATGTGCCACCTCTACCCTACTCGCTCTCCTATCGTCTATATTTAAATGTCTCCCCCAAAATGTTTGTCTGCCCGTTTTCTCAAACCACATCTTTCATTCACTCCGGTAATTATGTTTACTTCCTCCTTATTTTCACGCTTCTTCGGAAATCGAACCTACTCTTCCTTTTATTTTATATCACCCACGTTCTTTAAGTTTCTTTTATAGGGTCACTTACAAGCCACAAAGTCGAAGCTTAAAAGATAAATTTAACATGTAATAGGTGCTCATCTGTTTAATTTTTTGCTCTCACAAAAAGGAAGAAAAAAACAAGCAGGGAAGCTCCGATACATTGCATGTATTGGAAAAGCGTGCCTGTGAATTGTAAACATAAAAATCTGCGCATAAGTTGTTTCATTTGGTCTTCTGCTCTGCTGGGTTTTGCAGAAATAAGTTTTGCATAAAGGCTTACGCATACATGGTTTAAATATATTTATTATAATGTAGTTCATGGGAGAAGATTTGTCAATTTATTGTATATTATTTAAGGCATTAGATTTCAATTATTTTACTCATCGGACAGTGATCGTACAGTATCGTGATACCACTTTGCACTTAAACAATCAGACAGAAAATTGACTCCAAATTTTTCATTTCTGATATTTTCATAAGCTCCTGACAACCTCTTGGGGTGTATTCGGGGGGGTTCAAACACATTTTTCAACTTTTCTCGAAAAAACCCTCAATGCAGATGTAAAAATTCATTTATAATCTAAAAGTAGAGAAAAAAATTCGTTTTTCAAGTTTGAAAAATAGGCGCAACGTAGAAATCTGAACAAAAAACTTCTGTGAAGAAAGCTGATTTTATAAGCTTTCAGATGGCGCAAACCGCGATGCCAAAAAAACGTTTCGTTCAAGAGTTATGACCGCGCAAAGTTTCAAATCTAGGCCAAAAATAGGGTTCCGACTTTCGATTCTACAAAAAAATTTGTTGCTCCACCAATAATCGATGAAATTCATTAAAACTTGGTGGAAGCGGGTTTTTTGGGTCGCTGAATTTATTTTTGACATAAGTTTTTCAAAATTCTCAAATCATATATGGCCGCCATAGTTTTTCGTTCAGATTTCTTCATTGCGCCTATTTTTCAAACTCAAAAACGGATTTTTGGAAACTTCAAAAGTAAAACAAAATGCAAAAAAAGGGTCAAATATTTTTGAACTAAACGCTGTAGCACATCAATCGAAAGATCTTTAAAATACGCATCTTTTGGTGCAAAGTTCACGTCAATATCTCTTTTCGTTCAAAAGTTATGGAGCATTGGAGGTTTTGACTTTGACCCCCTGCACTCCCGCTCGCAGTTGACCAAATTAAAAAAACTGCAGATATTCTGAAAGATGATGCTTAGCTCTATCATCCCTGAAAGTTTCATCCATTTTTGAGGGGGGGCACTCCTAATGGTAGCTGGATGGACCCCTTTTCATCAAAACAAATACCATTAATTGAGCCTGTCTCGTCCTCTAAAAAAATAATACAAAACCATAACTTCGCTTACACTTTCGAACAGGCGTTAATGTTGTAACAATTCCCGAAACTAAAAATTAAAAGAATACTGATCTAATTTGTTTATTTTAATGAGATCCATTTTCAACCCATAAAAGATTGATTGTTAAAAATTGCGCTAAAAAAAAAAAAAAAAAAAAAAAAAAAAAAAAAAAAAAAAAAAAAAAAATTTTTTATCAGCTGATCAAATAAAGGCAACAAACGTGACTACTTCATTCCGCGCTCTCTAGCGGGTTCTTCTTGAAGCTTTACTTTGTGAGAAGGTATCCTATAAGTAAAACCATAATCTGTATCGGTTTTATTTCGCGCCTTCTATTCGAAAATATCAGCTGACTCTAGACATTCACAAAGAAAGATTATCAAATTAGTGAACTGGTGAGCCGCAGTGCAGCCAATGCAGCCAAACAATCACCGGCTGCAAAACAATAATAAATAAAAAAAAAAACATCACACAACGACTCGTTATCGGCCGCCCGGACGAAAAAACCCCGAATGTACTTTAAAATCAATTATATATTCAATAAACGTAATAAAATAACACAAAAACAATGTCAAATATGACAAATTAATCATAAAAACAAACAAAAATTTATTCATCGTAAAACCAACACAGCAGAGTAAAATTACAACGAAGTTGGCAACATAAAACGCAAAATATTACCTCACCGCACTCCACTTACCCCTCAAAAGTGGTGAGTCCGTCGTTTTATTGGAATTATAAAAAAACTAAAGCATTAAAATGAATCCAACTATTTTTGCTGCAAACTTTAGAAGGTACGATTTCATAATTGTACCATTGCAGTCCTCAAAACGCAACAGACACGACAGGAAAAAATCACAAAATTCAAAAACAGCCGATTTTCAACTTTAGGCCACTCAGCATAGGAATACACGTGGAAAGCATAGGCTGCCTTATTACATTGTATACATTGTATTATATTGTTAGCAGCAAAACGATCGGAATAAGCGTGCCATGTTCCATGGGCACGCTTAAAATGTGTGGGTGTCAAGTAAATGTAAAACACATTATTTTTTCTTCTTCTTTTTGATACAACCTTTCGCTTCGGGTTTCGAAGGGTCCTTGAATTTGAATCACTCTCTTCGTTCTAATACATCATGTAACGTAAAGTCAACGTAAGCCCGCAGATTTATCAGTGCGTTAATTTAAATGACGGACGTTCGTTGTTTCCCCCCCCCCCCCCCCCGAACATTAATGTACATCTTCGGCTATCAATCACGGCTTTTGCTATGCAAGAGGTGCCAGACGTTTGTCGAGGGTCATTCGGGGGGGGGGGGGGGGGGGTTACATTTCCGCTGCTACATTATTTCCACAATATAATAGTATGTCCTAAAGAAAATGAGTGTCGGGAATCTTAATGGCTGTGGGAAGGACGTACCTTGCCTTGCTCCATCCCTCTCTTTACTAGATTTTTGAAAAGACACGCAATTTAGATTGTCTCGATCGTGGCTGAGGCCTTTTTTGTATGTTTACTAAGCATATGCCTGTCTCATCCTATCACATCCATACCTACAGTGGCATAATTTGGAGGGGGGGGGGCAGTTGCCGCTACGCCACACCCCCCCCCCCCCCACCAAGGATTTGAAATCAAGCTCAAAAACGGGAACAAATTACATTGATGAGCAAAAAAAAAAAAAAGAGTAATCAGATTTTTGCCCCCCCCCGCCACGCCGGACTCGAAATGACGCCCCTGCGTACCTATGTCCTATAATAAATCGTGTATTCAAAAGGCGCACGCCTACGCCCGCAATCGTAACTGCAAATGGAATTCAAATATTCAGTTACATGCAGGGTAAAATTAAGAAACCTTACCTACTTAATAGGTATATCTCCTTGGCTTGAAAAAAACGGCTGATTATGATCGATCGTATCAGAATGCCATCGAGTTCGTGTTATTCTTACGGGTGGTGTCATTTTGATGGGATTTTCGGTCATTTTTCTTTCATTCCCATAGGTTCCATTCCAATAGAAACCATCCCATCCCTGTGAAAGTTCACCGACGACTCCTGAGCTATCGACGAATTTCTGCTGAGATGGAAGGGTTTCTATTGGAACGGAACCTATTGAAATGACACCACCCATATATAAGAATAACACGCATTCGATTTAAATCGATAAAATTGCGATACGGGTTCTCTTAATCAGCTTGCTAGTTGAAATTTTCAATTCTGAAATACCCCTTGAACCATAACTCCTATAGGTTCCAAGAGGAAGTTTTAAGCAAGATGATTATCACGAATCGGCAGATCAGAAACGCTTAAAATGCACACTATTTTTCACTCAAGATAAGTGTTTCAAGGATATAATTTCAAGGTAACTCTTTTGCTACCTTGAACTAGACCCAAGCTTTCTCAAGAATTTCCAATTTACCGTGTGAGTGTCCGAATTGCAATTTTTCTCACTCAACTCGACTTGAGTATTTCTCGAGTCAAGCCAAGCCAAGCCAAGTCAAGTCAAGTCTACTTCGAGTAAAGTCTCTTAATTGCTCTCTTTCACCCCTTCCCCAATCCCCTCGCTCTCTGTCGAACGATCTTTAGCCTTTTACAAAGCTAAAATATTTTCCCTCAAAGTTTATGCTTTATTTCTTAAGCATGCAGCTTTTATTAATTGTGTTCTTCAATTTCCCAGAAGTAATTATATTATAAATCATGTTCTGACTTGTTCTTTTCTCTGTTTTTCTGTCATTCTAGGTGAGTAGAATCTGTGATTCGTGTCCAGGCTTCGGTATGAATACGTTTAAGAATCAAGCCCGTCCGCTCAAAAAAAAAAACAAAACAAAAACAAGGAAGCGTCCGGAGAAGCGTCTTCATATTTTTATCCAGCGGGAAACAGAAGTGAGTATGAAAAAAAAAAAGAAAAGAAGAAGATATTTCCCGCCTTGTCTCAACATTCTCCCTGCTTTTGTTTAGTCATTGAGCTTGTTTTTCGAGGCACCTAATTATCCTTATCCCGAGGCTTTTGTTTAACACGCTATTCAGATTCTCGGAAAGGAAACTTGCTCTGTGTTGCCGCATTTATATACGTGCTACGAAAAGACGTGGATTTATAGTACTAGCAGGGACAAAGATATTTGGCGAGTGACCAGGGTATGCAATTTGCAACGCACAAAGTCCCATCCAGCCCTTATATTAAATGCGTTGTATCACGGAAAAAGTAGCTTGTGTCGTAGTCAGGAATTTGGGTTCACTGGCCAAAATTTGGATCAGTTCTTTGCTAGACACAATCAGACGGTGTCAGCCGTACAAACTGATTGTTTCCCATGCTAAGAACTGATCCAAATTTTGGCCGGTGCACCAAAATTCGTGCCTACGACGCAATTAACTTTTTTCCGTGATGTTGTATATACCCTGGTTAGGTATCTATCTATGTCTAAGCTCCCTGGTAAAAATCATGAAAAAAGTCATCTCAGCATGAGAATTCATGTTCTCATGATGATCGACTCATGATGAGTAGAAATCATATTGATCTCATCATGAGATCATCATGAAATTAAGTTCCAAATCTCATGCTGAGATTCTTTTGATGATTTTTGATGAGGATGTTTATACTACGGCTAGTCTGGGCTATAACTGGAGACTTCGTGTAAAATTCGTCTCGTTTCCGAATCCATTTGTGATTGTCTCTGTGACGTATGCTCTCAAAGAGGCACACCTCTCTATGGTCTAAAATCAAAAAAAAGTTTCATCAAATCAGTGAAAAAAGTCATCAAAAATATCGTTTTCGATCAGTTATAAGCTCAATTTAAAACATTCTAGCGACATTTCTAGGTCTTAATTTTTTTCCCAGTGTTTTCTGTGATTAAAACTGGTCTTGAAAGTTAAAAAAAAAAAAAATAATAAATAAACAAATAAATAAATAAACAATTTTAAATAAATAAATAAATAAATAAATAAATAAATAAATAAATAAATAAATAAATAAATAAATGAGAAATTTATTTTCTGATTTTTGGCCTTTTTATGACGATCTCAGACCATAGTGCAGTGGGTAGACCATTGAATTGGTCGAAAAACCAATCGTTGAGATTGTCTTTGAGTGATTTTAATGATGTTATTAAAACTTATTGTAAAACTTGGCCGTTTCTATGGTAACCATCGCTCAAGTTCCCTTACTTTATATGTATAAGCTCTTTGTGAACGGCTTTATGAAACGGGCACTTTCTCGATATAAAAAGCTATTCGTGAACGGCTTTAAGAAACTGGCACTTTCTCTCGATGTGACCATTTACAATTTTACAATTCTTGATCAATGGAGCGTCACTCCTTGAGTCTTCAAGATAAGTCCAACGCTGAAGTAAATGATCAGCCCGCAGGTGGGCGAATGTAATTGATAAACAGCGCACAGTAGTCAAAACAGCTCATCGAGAAGTTTTAACGAGGCTGAAATTTCCAACCTTCGGTATTTTTAAGATTGTCTATCAATAGACCAAATGTATAGAAAAAGCGTAATTTTGATCATAGCCGGGTCCGGCAGGAACTTCTCTTTCCCTCTTTTTGTCCATTTAATTTTATGTGTTAGAAAAAAATGAAGAGAGGTGATATCACGTGACTTCAGCCCCTATTTCAGCCCTTATCTAACACATGGTCAAATACGCAAAGAGAGAAAAATTCAAAGTCCTGCCAACGCCTCCCTGCTTTGAACACTGTTTCAAATCGTTATTTGGTCAACCTGTTTTTCTCCTGACTGTTCCAAAGGGGGCTAACCAGTAACCACCCCCTCTCAAAAGCTTTTTCTGAATTCTAAAAAAGCAGAAGAGGATGACATGGTCCCCCCTCCCTCCCGATGCTTTTCAGCTTTACCCGTATCGACATCAGTCCCTCTCTCATTACGTAATTTGCTTGATTTTTGTTATTTATTTACTTATCAGTGGTGGTTGTGACTTAGGGTGCATTTCAGAGACTCCGAAAAAAACTCCATTGATTTGGCATTGCTTTGAGAATTTGTGAGTTTTTCCTGTGAGGTGTCAACAAAAGATTTAAACTCTAACAAGGGGAGGTGACGATGTGTCCGGCTCCGATTTTCATGAAATTTGCATGAAAATGTAGCTTAGGTACGTCTTATTGAGGATTAAGAATCGTTATCGGCAAATGGGCACATGGAAAGTAAAAAAAAAATGTCAAAGTTTCGTCAAAATCTGCGAAATTCAAAGTGTGCGGCTAATGTATTGGAATTTCCGAGCTCACATGTGTAGCAGTTCTGTGGCCGACTGGTATGGCGCTCGACTCGGTACATTCGGGTCGTGCGTTCGATCCTGGGGTCGGCCGCTTCATTTTTGCACTTCAATATCTAATTTTAATTGGTGAATATCATGTTGTTGTTGTTGTTGTTGTTTTTTTGTTTTTGTTTTTTTGTTATCTTTGTTTTTTTTTTTTTCGTATGTCGGGAAAAAAAATTAGACAAAAAAGAAATTTTGGAAATGATCGAATAATAAGTATTTCGGATGAAAAGCTAGAGTAATTTTTTAATGACAAGATTATAATTTTCTCGGCATTGTACACAAGTTTCAACCATTAAAAGTGTAGGTAGGTAATCTGATGATAGTGCAACTGACTCACAACTAGCTCCGCTCTCTTCTGAAACGTATTGTCATTGCACGACGCATGATCAAATCGCATTATAATCTTATCATTAAAAAATTACTTTAGCTTTTCATCCGAAATACGTCATTCCGACATACGAAAAGAAAAACAAATATAACAAAAAAAAACAACAACAACAACAACATGTTATTCACCAATTAAAATTAGATATTGAAGTGCAAAAATGAAGCGGCCGACCCCAGGATCGAACGCACGACCCGAATATACCGAGTCGAGCGCCATACCAATCGGCCACAGAACTGTTACTCATGCGAGCCCGGAAATTCCAATACATTAGCCGCACTCTTTGAATTTCGCAGATTTTGACGAAACTTTGAAATTTTTTTTTTACTTTCCATGTGCCCATTTGCCGATAACGATTCTTGATCCTCAATAAGACGTACCTAAGCTACATTTTCATGCAAATTTCATGAAAATCGGAGCCGGACACATCGTGACCTCCCCTTGTAAGTATGAATGATTATATCTGAAGTCGATCCGAATTTGTACCAGTCCGATTTCAATGATGTAATCTGAAGGAAACCACACCCCCCTCCCCCCTGTAACGCGCCCGCTTGTGAAACAGAGAGTCCAATAGTTCAATACTTTAATGGGGCAGTTCCAAGGGTCTTAGATTTTGTGTTTTTCCTAACGAAAATGATAGTGCTAGATGAGCTGAGAACAATGGTGCCTTTGGTTTTAAAAACCATGGGAGGGCAAAAATCTTATGATTTTTTTTTCTTTTGTTTTTGCTAATCATTATAATTTTCGGCTTGGAGGGGGCAAAAAATCGGATAACCTTTTTTTTTTTTTTTTTTGCTCATCAATATAATTTTAGAGCCAAAGAGCCGTCTTTTGGGGGCGATAATTGGATGACCTTTTTTTTTTGCTCATCAATATAACTCGTGCCAGTTTTTGAGCCTGACTTCAAATCCTTGGGGGGGCAATTAGCCCCCCCTAAATGACGCCCATGTGGTTTTTATCCGAAGTGTCTCGATTTTGGAGGTACATGCAAGTAAAGTTGTAAAAAATTGTGTGCGTAGTGACGTCACTACTTAGAATTCCCATTTAAAACAATGTATTTTGGGCCAAAATCTCATCTCTGTAAGAATAAGACTTAATTAGAAACCAAAGGCATTTTTGTTTTCAGCTTATGTAGGAATTTCATTTTCTTTATATAAAACACAACATTTCAAACCCTTGCAACTACCCCATTAATTTCTTAGAACATTCAATCCGTTTCTGTAAAATTATCTTCGTCCTCCTTTCGTTCGAGCTGGCAGCCGCGCACTTATTAATAATGCAGCCGTCATTAATTTAGCTCGCTTTTGTGCAACTGTTTTTTTAAAAGTGCACAAAACAACTCCCCCCTGGCCCCCCGACCCGCCCCTCCCACTATCCACTCACCTCGGCTCTGGAAAACAATCTTCCGGATGTTTTGTCTCCGAAAGAATTTTTAAAACGGTTGCAATTAAAAGTTGAGTCAGAATAGGAAATTAAAATTCGGCCCCCGATGTTTAACTATGGGGAAACTGGGCCAGCATAAAAAGAAAACAATACGTTCTCCAATGGGTCAAGTGTCTTTCTGAGCTCCTCTTTCGGAACTAACTCGAGAGTGTACGATTTTATTTCGAACAAACTTTTCCTTCCCCCCTTTTTAGTTTGTGATAATTCAATTTCTCTCCCTCTTTCCACCACCACTTTTCGAACTCCCCCCCCCTCTCTCTCTCTCTCTCTCTCTCTCTCTCTCTCTCTCTCTCTCTCTCTCTCTCTCTCTCTCTCTCTCTCTCTCTCTCTCTCTCTCTCTCTCTCTCTCTCTCTCTCTCTCTCTCTCTTCTTTTCGCTCGGTAAAGAGTGAAAGAAGATGCAAGGAAAGCTTCCGAGCAGACTTTGTATAAAGTTCGACTCGGTCTTTCGCGCACAATATTTACTTTTTATGATGAGTCCGATTTAAATTTCTCAGACGCCCAAAGCTCGCGACTCTCTTCTCTCTCTTCTCTCCGCTCCCCCACCGGAGCGGATATAAATGGCGCCCCGAACTTTTGGACAAAGGAGCAAGTTAGTGAGAGAAGCGACGGCGACACTCCCCTGAGGAAACTTCCTTTTGGAAAGTGTTGATAGATGTTATTGTGAAACAAATCTCATTCCATGGTCCAATCTCCACCCCCCCCCCCACCCCCCACTCTCTCACCTCTCACCTCGCCCCTCGCCCCCCTCCACCCCTTCTCTCCCTCCCCCTTCTCTCCCTCCCCCCTTCTCTCACTCCCCCTTCTCTCCCTCCCCCCTTCTCTCCATCCCCCTCCCGCTCATCCTGGTGGTCTCTTTGCCCTCGCCTCTCCTCGATCTTGAACCGCGAAATCTAGAGATTCAACAATTGTGTTCGCACATTGCGGTTGACACCGTACACTTGGTTGCCAGTTTTTCACTCTAGAGACAAGATTAATGACTCCGCTCTCTCCTTTTGTGCTTAAATGTATTCACTCGCTAGTTAATGAGTTTGCTCAGTTTCTTTGTTGGAACCTTAATATCTATTAACGAAACTAGAAAACCGGGGAAGGGTAATTTAGGATGGTCTCTTCACGTGGGGGGGGGAGAAAATGTGATATGCATAATACCAGATTCTAGTCATATTACCAGATGCGTAACGATATGTGAACGACAGAAAGTCTAGTACTTCAACCAGAGAATTCTTGTGTCAACACCGGAATATGGTCTTGGAACTAGAATTTCCTTGAAAATTTCTAGAGCTGTGATATTAACACTATAGAATTCTGGTAATATTGTACTATCCCATTGGTTCAAATATTGTCATGCTGTTGGTGATCTTTTTTTTTCCTCCCCTTGTGTGTGAGAGAAACGCACATTGAATATCAGCGGGTGGGTTGATCATTCATTTTTTCGTTAAATCGATCCAGTATGATCTGAGTTCTAGAAAAATAGGCGAACATCATGCAGTGAAAAAAAGTTATCAAAATCTTCGTTTCTGGCCTTTAGCTTAATTTAAGACTTTCAATTGATATTTTTATAGGTTCGAATTACTTGTTGTTTCTGTGATTGAAATTCGTATTAAATTTTCATGAGAGATAAATTGAATGAGATGTGGACTTTCTGATTTTATGGCACTTTTTCACGATTTCACACCGAAGTGTGGACGTTCAGGGGTGACGGAGCCATTGGTCGAGCGTTGTAAAGACCAAAGATTACTTTTACGTGCAGATATGGCATGAGCCCGAATTTGGTCAAGTCGGCTCCGGCTGTGATTTAACTGGGTAAACAGAGGGGATCATAAAGATTATAGAGAAAAGATTACATTTTTCATGTTTGTCCGTTACAAAACTGTTCCATGTTCCTTTGTTCACTGTTCCATGTTTTTTCTCCGAAAACAAACGCAGGAAAGGTGGGAAAAATTTTATTTTCGAACCAGAATTTTGTAATCGTTACGATCCCCTCTGTATGCCCGGTTGTATCACGACCGGCGTTTTATCCATTTTTCACTTACATTGGGCAAGATATAGCTTATGCCATATTTGTATGTCTAAGTAATATTTGGTAAAGACTTGACCGTTGCTATAGTGACCTTCGTTGTAGGCCGCCACTGATTCTGAGTTCTAATAGGCCGAAAAAGTTTGGTCACAGGCTCACCGGCCAGCCAGAGATCTTACTTATTTCTATTCCACCATTATCAGCATTGACGATGCATCCTGTCCATTCAATTGCGGCTCGCGTGTTCACTCTTTCGTGTGCTGATTGAGAGACGGTCATGATCATCTAACTTTTTGGCTGTAGCCAAAAACTGTACTCATCAAGCATCGAAGAGCATTGTTTTGCATGCCTCTCATACACTGAGGCTATAAGGGTGAGGGTAACGGTGCGGCCGCACGAAGTTTGGCAACACAAAGTTTTGAAGGACTAAAAATAACTGCCGAAGGCGCATGCGCGGGCGGGGGGGGGGGCAAAAGTTTTGAGTCGAAGGGGTTGGAAATAAAAGGAGTCGCAAAATTTTTAGAATCAAAAGACTCCTCCGTTATCAAAAAAGAGTTGACAATTAGATAGTAAGTGCTTACAGACTGTGCACTGCACTGTCTACTGTCTACTGTCTAGTGGAACAGGAGACATAAAACACGCCGCGCCGCGCGCTCGTTGCTTTTGGGCAGCAGCAGACATAAGACGCTCCAGAACAATATTTATTCAGACACGGGAGAGGGAGGGTTGGATGAGTAGGTAATAGGGGGGAGAAGAGTTATTATTTTTGTTGTTTTATGCTTTTCTTATTTATCTCTCCCTTCCTCTCCACCTACTCGTCCACCCCTTCTACCACGCTGCGCGCGTCTCAAGTGCCTCTCTCTCTCTCTCTCTCTCTCTCTCTCTCTCCTCTATCTCTCTCTTCATCTCTCTCTATTCATCTCTCTCTCTCTTCATCTCGCTCTCTTCATCTCTCTTTCTTTATCTCGCTCTCTTCATTTCTCTCTTTTCCTCTCTCTCTCTTCCTCTCTCTCTTCCTCTCTTTTTCTTCCTCTCTCTCTCTCTCCTCCTCTCTCTTTTCTCATCCCTTCTTTGTTCTCTATTGTCATGTTTTTTCTCTCTCTTTTTCTTTCTCTCTCCTTCACTCTCTGTCCCTCTCTCTCTTTCAGCAATGGTGGAAATCATAAGCATACGTCAAGAGGCGCAAAAGAAAAACCCCTCGCAGCGAACGAATCCGAAGATTGCCGAAGCGTGAAATGAATAATTCATTCAACACTACACATTATACCCCTCCCCCTCCCTCCACGATAAATTATATCGTATATTTTATTATGTTGTATCCTTTTTGTCACCCGGACTCTCTTTTGAATGTTTTTGCTCCCTTTCATTTTGGAGATTTTCGGTTTTATTTAAATTATTACGAAACACATCCTCTATATCCCGCAAACTCGTTTCTTATCGCCTTTTTTTTTTTTCTTCCAAGCCGCAGTCGAATTGTCGCCCTTCCCGCCACTTTTCTTTTTTTTTATTTTGCCCACACTTTGTTTTTTGTTCGATGTTGTTAACGCGAGACTTCTCACGCCTTCGACATTAACGCCCTCCACCCTCAATGCAAACTTACTTCAAATCCCTTAAATATCGAGGGAGTATTACTGTAAGCACTTTCGAACCCAATAAAACTTTCATATTCCATTTATTTTTTTTTACCAGCAGCTTTGAAGGATTTTTTTTTCTCTCTTGGATGTAACGTTGGTCTCGAATTATTCACTCTTCTTATCGACTTTTCACGAGTCAATACTTAGGTGAATGATGCCACCGCCAGTGTGCCGTGTCAAAGGGTTCCAAGTCCCAATTTATAAAATTGTACCGGAAAGTATGATGAAAGCTCGAAAATCTGGTATTAACCACAAATATAAATTATCACGAATCAACGCAAGTTTTCGTAGATATTTCACAGTTCGCTTAAGTCGAGTCGTGGTGACCTATGGCGTCAACTGCGATCTGGCCACTGGCGGATCCCCTCCCCCTCCCCCTTCCCAGAAACCTCAAAGTTTGCTTTCTATACATTAAGGTGATTCTTGAGCGTTTAGTGCCGATTTCTGCCACCAGAGCGCTACCGTTCGATTAATGTCAAATTGCAGGCCGAAAGTAATTTATTTTAAGGTAACGGAGTGTCAGTTACTAGATAATCAGCTGAAGAGTGTCTCTGCATAAAATCTCGTCAGTAACTTCAAAAATAAGGCTGAAAGTACCAACAAATGAAATATCGCAAATCGATTATTGTATCGAAATGCGATATTCCATTTTTTGGTACTTTCAGCCTTATTTATGAAGTTATCGACGAGATTTTTAGCAGAGACACTCTTCAGATGATTATATCTAGTAACTGACACTCCGTTTTCTTAAAAATAAATTACTTGCGGTTTTCAAGTGTTTATGCACTAATCTGAACGCTCCTTTTAAAGTATACGTCATGAGAAATTGAAAGTTTAATTGAAAATAAAGGGCAATTTAATTAAACAGTAAGAATTTCGACTTGGGTACTTTCTTTTGAAACTCATCGTACCATTGCCCCTTTCTCCCCGTTTTCTCTTTTTTTCCACGGTAGGTGCACCAGTATGCAACTCAAGAGTTCAAATCGCGTACGTAAGCCATATACATACAATATACATATATATGTTATACACATCCCTCATTGCCTTGGTTGCTCGCACAGGACGTTATATCGCGACTTTTGCAGTGGCTCGTGCAACGTCATGTAGATTGCATACCCACCACGGCTCCGGAATCGATAATCAAAGTGGAGGTGCCCGCGTCGACTTTGTATTCCTGTGCGGGCTGCGGATTTACGGAAGTCCCAGTGTACCACGCTCCAAAATGTCCAAAATTCAACACCCCCCCGCCCACCCGCGCACTTATTAGATTCCGCTGTCCCCCTCTTTTTTCACCCGAATCACACCGACGATTGTTCGTTTGCTCCTGTCTCGTTTCACGAAATGGACCCTAGAGTGCAGCAGAGTACCCTCCCTGCAGCCAGTTTCTATAACCCCTTTTCAGCACTCATACATGATGAGTGTCACGAGTGAACTCGAATTGTTGTACATATGTACCGTGATTCGAGTTGACCTTTAAGCGTGAGATACGAGGGTTGCTCCAATGAAAGCTGACAGCTCTTTTGTAATTTTGTGTTTCGACAAGTTTAGACTTCGCTGATGAAACGACGCTCAGATTTCAATAAAGTCACAATTTTTAAGGCATCGCTTCGGTTCAATCAATTTTGCTACTTCTAAAACACGCATGTCCTCTGTACAGTTGGGTGGGTACGGAAATTCAAACTTTCTATAGGACATTTGTGGCTGAAAAAAAAATGTTGGAAAGACTAGGTAATGATGATCCGTAAAAAAGTTGGGCTCCTTCCGGTCCAGTGTTGCCAGATTGGGGTGAAAAAGCTGTACGCTTTACATTGATTTTAATGGGGACGATATGGTTTTTTACCCTCCATTTGGCAACACTGCTCCGGTCACCCTCGTCGCACAGTGGCACGAGTCAACGGGAGAAGCCGGACACAGCGTCGCTACTTGAAATGCGTATATCTGTGTTGCTACGCAACTTAGAGGTTTGAAAGTGATTTTATTGATTTTACTATAAAATTTCCTCCTAGAATCACTCATTATAGTTTGATTTTTGACCGTAAGCACTTTCAAATTTGCATTTTTATTCAGATAGTCCATGTCTGGCCTGGTCCTATAGACTAGCTTTATTGGGCGTCGGGGCACAGAAGTTCCACTCTCACCACTTAAAATGAGTAAAGTGAAATTGCAAACTTGTTGGAAGAAGTTCAAAAGGCCTCTTCTACTCAAAATTTGGAACTTATGGCTCTAGATGGCTCTAACAATTTTTATGTATCATCTGCCGCTGCTCTCCCTTAAAACAGCGATTTCATTGAATTCTTAAGGTTTTTGCAGAAACCTCGTGGGATTTTTGGGGGACAAATCCAATCAAATTGTTTTTTAGAGGGAAATTGACTACGGGTAAGCGGTACGTCAAGTATGACCAGAATGTTGGTCAAAACTTGTCTAAAAGTTGCTACTTTCGAGTTGGTGAGATTATTTTGAACTTCACGAAAGTGCACTAAAGTTTGACGGCTCGAAAAACTTTGCAATTAACTATAATATCACGTGATTGGTAGAAACCGTGCAGCGCTCCCTTCCTGGAACATGGGTGGATATAGGGAACTTGTATGTCTTTCTCGTTTCCCATTTGAACACCATGTGTTAGAAAAAGATAGCAGAGGGGGCTATCACGTGACTTCAGTCCTTATCCCCGTTCTTTTTTTAACACACGCGTTCAAATGGGAGGAGAGAGAGACAGACAAATTCCTGTATCCGCCCATGTCCTAGAAAGTCCTGCAAATCTTTTTTTTTTGATGTGACAGGGGGCCATGGGGATTGGGGGCAGTTGCAAGCGTCTGAAATGTTGTTTTTTTTTTAGCAAAGAAAGTGAAGTACTTCATGAGCTGAGAGCACAAATGCCTTTGGTTTCTAATTAAGTCCCATTGTTCCTGAGATGAGATTTTGGCCCAAAATACATTGTTTTAATTGGGGATTCCCTAAGTCACTACGCACACGATTATTATACAACTTTATACGTGTGTATCTCCAAAACCGGGGAACTTAGGAAAAAACCAAAGGCATCATTGTTCTCAAAACATCAAGTACTATAATTTTCTTTGCAAAAAACACGAAATTTCAGACCCTTGCAACTGCCTCATTGCGTTTCGAGGAAATTAACGTTCCAATTTTGCCAAAGACGACAAGATTTTTTTTTATGTTTGTTAGATTTCTTTAATATTCGTTCCCATAACTTTCTCGGTAACTCTGCCGTGCAGTCTTGCCCGCGCCGCGCCGCTCCGCCGTCATGGGCGCCATCTCACCGAGGCACCGACACCAGACACCCTAGTCCACCACGGCCGCTGCGGACGGCAATCTAGCGCGTTTATACGCAACGCACCGTGTCGCACCCGCACTGAAATAATAAGTTATATGTATATTTGAGCGCCGAGGAAATTAAATTATTCGCAAGAGGGCAAGGGTGATGCGGTGGGGGGGCAGGGGAGAGCAGCCGTTGCATTACACTCGTGGACCCTTAGCGGAACAGAGAAGGTCTTGGTGCTTAAGGGCGTGGAGCAACGTGAATTTTTAATATGATTCCTTATTCAACAGGATCGGACTCATTCTCTCTCTCTCTCTCTCTCTCTCTCTCTCTCTCTCTCTCTCTCTCTCTCTCTCTCTCTCTCTCTCCCCCCTCTCTCCCTCTCTCTCTCCGTATTCTTCTTCCACCATCGCCACAACCCTCTCCGCCACAAAATACCGACGCCGAAGCCAACCCCCCCTCCCTTCCACCCGGCCGGCAATTCATAAAACAAAAGTTGCTCATTACGACCGAAGGGGGAAGGGTGCACAGTGGATGGACTTATGGGATTTCCGGGACATAATTTTACAAATGAGAATAAGATCATAAAAAATCTATGAAGTAAGATAACTTAAAAATGCGAGAAATCTTTCATGTAAGAGATTTAATTGAGTCAAATATAACATGGTTATTGCAATATAAAATCTACTTCAGCAATTTTTAATGAAAAGCAATGAGTTTTTTTTTTTTTTTTTTTTTTTTTTTTTTTTTTTTTTTTTTTAAACAAGTTTTATTAACACGACTATACAACATGAGTACAATAATTGTTTTTTTCTTATGACAAATAGTATAAAATAATTACAGTATGATTTTTTTGTAAATATTTATGGGTATAGTAAAATTTTCTTTAGTTTTATGCTCCTGGAAAAAAAAAGCTTCCTGAAAGCAATGAGGGGTAGAAAAAAAATCGTACCTGGAAAAATCCATGTTCCGATTCTAGTGTGCGGCGAGACTATACTGTTGTATACACACTCCTTTATACCTTATTACAATTCGCAGTATGGCGGTGTAATATAGATAATGTATATGAAAACATCATGGCAATTTTGTTATTTAATTTGCACGACTGCAGCTCCTGATGCTGTAAGACGCTTTCAACGAGAGGTTGCCATTTGTGTTCCCTCTCTCACCGTAACTTCGGGCCGAAGTTGAGATGGTAATTTAACGGTGATATCAGAAATGTTTACGGACTCCAAAAAATGTCTTATAAATTGCATCATATTATCATCTGAAGCTACGAAACACATTAACATTTTTGTCAAAAGTGTTTCCTTCAGCAATTTTGACAATAACTGACCGCATGAAGCTTCCTAAGACTCAAAACAGGTGGAGTGTCCACGTCATTGGGTTATTGCAGAGTGTCCTGTTAACTCCTCAAAAGCAGTGTAATTTCAATATACCATTGAATTTCCCTGGTAAAAATCATCAAGAAAACCTCAGCATGAGGTTTGGATCCTGATTTCATGTCAATCTTATGATGATCTCATGAAGATCTCATTATAGTCTAATGCTGAACTCAATATGATCTATACACATCATGACATCACCATGAGATCATCATTAGATTAGCATGAAATTATTTAGGTTCCAAATCTCATGCTGAGATTCTTTTGATGATTTTTGATGGAGACTTTTACGAGGGTTACGATTTGTTTTTGTTGATTGATGCGATTTCTATGACAACTTTCTACGTTAGTAAAAATTCATGTTACTGTGGGACTGCCCTTCACACGTTTCGCGAAACTTTTTTGAAATTTACTTCCAAGGAGATGACTTCCATATCAAAGTGGCGAACCACAAAACTATTGCCAACGTAGCATTCCGTCAATTTAAACCGATGTAAAAGATCGAATCATTGGGAGTTTGATGATCGCCTACAAACTGGACCTTTTACACCGCTTTCAAATGAACAATATTCTACGTTGACAGGTTGCACGCTTAAGCCGAAGGTATATGGAGAACAGATATGGACAACACTCTGAGCTTGGCTCTGATTGGTTGTGAAAAAAGCGACTCCGCCGCCATTTTTCTGTCCGCGCGATTCAAATTTAGATTTCACATCTTGAAAAAGAAAATGAACAACGTAATTGATGATGTTAATCGATTCTATAGTCACAAAATTAACATTTAAAGATAAAAATTACCTTCCATTGTTCAAATAAATAAAGTATTACTTCAGATAAACTTCCCCTTCAAACCTAACCACAAGCAACAATGCAAGATATACACGGTGTAAATAGGAGACAAGATGGCGGCGAAGTCGCTTTTTCCCTAGTGGCCACGCCCCCTGAGTCGAGTGTTGTCCATACCTGTTCTCCATATGCCTTGGCTTAAGCCACTGTTTTCCCTCCCCTCGAGTCTAATTACAACAATCGAACGTCGGAAAAGCAATGTATCGAATCGATTGTTTTATCTAAAATCCAATGGAGAAATACCGTGTTTGCCACACATTCCTCGAGCCGGCTTATGTTTGAAGTTCTTCATTTCACTATATCCAAACGCATTCCAAAGCACAGTGCGATTAAGTTGGCGAGAATCTGAAATATATTTCCTTCGAAGACTAAAAATACTAAAAATTGGAGACAAATACAGTATCATCCCCACTTTATAAAATTGTGATTTAATGGGGGGGGGGGATAATGGGGGTAGGGCACCACCGTATTGGAATAACGGCACCTTTAAGACCGGTGATTCAAGGTACACGTTAAGGAGCCGTTAAGACAACATGGTAGCGCAACGCTCTGCATGGCCAACCCCCTCCTCCTCTCCCCTCCATCACCCATACCCACACGCACAACCTCGACCATGTCCCTTTATCGTTTCCGATAGAAAGGTGCTATCTCTATTCCTCTTACTTCCATGCCCAACTATTAACAGGGCTGCCGTTTTGTTTTACGGACCTTGGGAATAATATTTTTTAACCCTCTAATAAGGATCAGGTTAATTCAGAAGAACGCCACTTTTTCGTTTTTATAGGGAAGATAGTTAACTTTTCGTACTCGGGGGAGTTGGAATTGCCTATACAAGGAATTGAAGGCACCCGAACCTTATCTTGTAAGTGTCTTCGATAGTCGCGTTAACTCGGAATAAAGACTGAAACAATATAAAATAGACCAGAGGAAAAAAACGAGTATATACTCGGGCTTGGACCATAAGGGGTTATTTCATCTATAATTCCACCGGTTGACGAAACGGTTACACATAATACACAGTACAGGTCAACAGTGTGACTGTAAACCATGAAAATAATCCAAGATGTAATTTTTACGACAAGGATTCAAGGAAAAAAAACTACGGTGAAAATAACCATACGGATACCTGATTTTGGCACCTGCTAGATGTTATGGTAATGTTGACCAGAAGTATACTATGTTTTGACTAGGTTCTAGGTGATGTTAACTGATTTCAAGTCGAATTTACTCAAAGTATCGGTAAATGTACCATACTTCTGATCAAGTTTATCATAACATTGAGCAGGTGCCAAAATCAGGTATCCGTATGGTTATTTTCACTAATCTTTTTTTTTCCGCGTGTTCGAAGCCGGAGCCACAGTCAAAATTGAAATTTGCACTTCTCCTGGAGAAGACATTGAATAATACCTTCAGAATTGACTTTTACAATTTAGTAAGTAATTCAAGATGTTTTAGCGCAGACACAAATTACTTTTCATGATTACTTTTCATGGTTTTCAGTTACTGTGATCGGAGCCCTGAGCTGGAGCAGCTTTCAGCTTCAGAGCTCCGATTGCAATAGTTCAAAGTGTAATCATGGAAAGTAATTTCCGTCTGCACAAAAACATCTTGAATTTCTTATTAAATTGTACATTTCAGTTCTGAAAGTACTAATCATTGTTTTCTCCGCAGGAGAAGTGCAAATTCAAATTTTGACGGTGGCTCCGGCTCCGAATCTCTGCTTTACGGCCACCAATGGAAAAAGAAAATTGAGAACACAGGTCAATTAATTTAAAATATGGAATTGTAATACTTACTCACCGATGATTTCGTCGGTTGAAAAAAAAAAAAAAAAAAAAATATTACAGATCAGAGTTTTTTCGATTGCTAAACTTGACTGAGTAATGTTTTTTATCAATCGGTGGAATTTCCGGTGAATTAAAATAATCTGCTTAAGATCCGCAATGCAGCAGCCCTGGATTAGACTCCTATAATCAGTGGTAAAGAGTGTGCATTCCGGCAACCGTGCTTTCCTTCCACTCGAACTGATGTAAAGAATCGATGCTAGAACAGGCAGAATCGATTGTTTTTGAAGATTTAAATGGAGAAAATATGCCGTTATCCAATTGCTCGAGCCACCCTTGGATATGGGTGGACTCAAACTAAATACGTATCAATTTAGATTCTCAGACGGAATTATTCATGCTGTGCTCATGCAATATTCCTTTTGAATCTCCTTAAATATTTTATGGAGTCTCCAATAAAATATCTGGCTGATCCCTCGGGTGATTCATAGATGACCCGTTTTATAGTGTGACTTCTGTGTATGGCGAGGGCACCACCATCATCACCAAATATTGCGTTGGTGTTTTGACAATCAAGTTCGAGTTACCTACTCCTTCGGTACTTTATTTTAGATTTTTGTTTTTAAAATAATAAGAACAGTAAAATTGTCCATCAGTATACATAATTTAAATTTAGAATACATCATTACTTCATTTGAATAACAAATTAAATAATAATAATAATAATAATTTTCCGTTGAAAAGAGTAAACGTGCGCATGCTGACACGCGAATCTTTGTCAACTCACCGACCGCGACGACGTGATTGCACGGGAGAAAAAAATACTGGTAGAATGTACCATCTGCGCTGATTTCGGAGTCAGCTATCAAGTAAATGGTAAATGCAACGCACATTGGTAAATTAAGTTAACTGGATGGTACATTTTACCATTATTTAGTGAAATGTGCCATACTTGATAACTGACTCCAAAATCAGCCATGCAGATGGTAAATTCTGCCAGTTATTTTTTTTCGTGTGGTTGATTGGACTTGTTAGCAGTATTGCTTTCAGATTCCCGCTTTTGACGGAATCGTTTTTTCGTCGAAAGTGTATTTTCGGGAATGATCCTGGAAAACATTTTAAGGAGAACGCCAACCCTCCAATTAACTATTTTTTTTAAGGTGCAAAGGTTGACAGTCGTCGCTAAAATGTTTTATCAAATCATTCTCTAAAATACGTATTCAGAGAGAATATGCCGAAGAAATAAAAATAAAAATTACGGTCCAATATCCATCACGATATATCCGTCAAGTACCAAACGAAATATGCGTAGTCATCTATGAAGAAACTTCTTTGTTGTGCAATACCGCCTGACCCTGATCTCCTTGTATGACTCAATTCAGTGGAAATATGATCAATGCTGCGGTGGATTAGGGTCATCCGACATGTACTTAGTGCGTGATGCGCCCCATTCTCCAGAAGTCTCAAATTTTGCAATTTTCCAACAGAAGGTCCCTTCATGTAACGCTTGAAATTTAGAATTCCATAAAAGAGCCCAACTGCACCTCTTCTCCCAGAAAATTTTTCGGAATCAGCTTCTGAATTGATTGATCCTGATCTTCAATTTTTGCCACGATGGGAGGACAATGGGATTCTTGCAAAATGTCACTGTGAGCAAATGAATAATCCCATCTTATGTAAAAACCAGCAAAAATCACGAAAATCACACTAAGGAAGTCTAAAATTTAGGAATAAACTCCCATAACTGCTATGATGACAAGTTCGTAATGGCAGATCAACGCAGGTGCCATGGGGGGTTCCTGTCTATTATGTCTCTTTTTCTCTGGAAACACAGAGATGTATGGCCGAGAGAGCAAAGTGGGCGTTTTGAGAGACCTGCGCCTTGTCAGCGATTAAAAGCCCACGAAAAAGACAGGCCTGCTCGTAAGTTTATTTCCCCATTTAAAATTACATTAGCGGCGCCCCGGAAGAGCACAAGGGGCGTTTTGAGAGCCCTGCGTCTAGTCAACGATTAAAAGCCCACCAAAACGACAGGTCTGCTCGTAAGTCTATTTAAAATTACCTTAGCGGTGCCCCAGAGGAGCAGTGGGGACGTTTTAAGAGCCCTGCATATACTCAACGATTAAAAGCCCACCAAAACGACAGGTCTGCTCGTAAACCTGTTTCCCCATTTAAAATTACATTAGCGGCGCCCCGGAAGAGAACAAGGGGCGTTTTTAGAGCCCTGCGTCTAGTCAACGATTAAAAGCCCACCAAAATGACAGGTCTGCTGGTAAGTCTGTTTCCCCATTTAAAATTACATTGGCGGTGCTGCGGAAGAGCAGAGGGGACGTTTTGAGAGTCCTGCGTCTTGTTAGTGTTTAAAAGCCCACCAAAACGAGAGGTCTGCTCGTAAGTCTGTTTCCCCATTTAAAATTACATCAGCGGTGCCCCAGAAGAGCAGAGGGGACGTTTTGAGAGCCCTGCGTCCAGTCAACGATTTAAAGCCCACCAAAACGACAGGTCTGCTCGTAAGTCTGTTTCCCCATTTAAAATTACATTGGCGGTGCCCCGGAAGAGCACATGGGGCGTTTTTAGAGCCTTGAGCCTTGTCAGCGATTAAAAGCCCACCAAAACGACAGGTCTGCTCGTAAGTCTGTTTCCCCATTTCAAATTACATTAGCGGTGCCCCAGAAGAGCAGAGGGGACGTTTTGAGAGCCCTGCGTCCAGTCAACGATATAAAGCCCACCAAAACGACAGGTCTGCTCGTAAGTCTGTTTCCCCATTTAAA
This sequence comes from Trialeurodes vaporariorum, assembly GCA_011764245.1. Lineage (NCBI taxonomy): Eukaryota > Metazoa > Arthropoda > Insecta > Hemiptera > Aleyrodidae > Trialeurodes > Trialeurodes vaporariorum. The sequence goes on along the minus strand of VMOF01000035.1, from coordinate 59,809,117 downwards.
ATTACATTGGCGGTGCTCCGGAAGAGCAGAGGGGACGTTTTGAGAGTCCTGCGTCTTGTTAGTGTTTAAAAGCCCACCAAAACGAGAGGTCTGCTCGTAAGTCTGTTTCCCCATTTAAAATTACATTAGCGGTGCCCCAGAAGAGCAGAGGGGACGTTTTGAGAGCCCTGCGTCCAGTCAACGATTTAAAGCCCACCAAAACGACAGGTCTGCTCGTAAGTCTGTTTCCCCATTTAAAATTACATTGGCGGTGCCCCGGAAGAGCACATGGGGCGTTTTTAGAGCCTTGAGCCTTGTCAGCGATTAAAAGCCCACCAAAACGACAGGTCTGCTCGTAAGTCTGTTTCCCCATTTCAAATTACATTAGCGGTGCCCCAGAAGAGCAGAGGGGACGTTTTGAGAGCCCTGCGTCCAGTCAACGATATAAAGCCCACCAAAACGACAGGTCTGCTCGTAAGTCTGTTTCCCCATTTAAAATTACATTGGCGGTGCCCCGGAAGAGCACATGGGGCGTTTTTAGAGCCTTGAGCCTTGTCAGCGATTAAAAGCTCCCCAAAAACGACAGGTCTGCTCGTAAGTCTGTTTCCCCATTTCAAATTACATTAGCGGTGCCCCAGAAGAGCAGAGGGGACGTTTTGAGAGCCCTGCGTCCAGTCAACGATATAAAGCCCACCAAAACGACAGGTCTGCTCGTAAGTCTGTTTCCCCATTTAAAATTACATTGGCGGTGCTCCGGAAGAGCAGAGGGGACGTTTTGAGAGTCCTGCGTCTTGTTAGTGTTGAAAAGCCCACCAAAACGAGAGGTCTGCTCGTAAGTCTGTTTCCCCATTTAAAATTACATTGGCGGTGCTCCGGAAGAGCAGAGGGGACGTTTTGAGAGTCCTGCGTCTTGTTAGTGTTTAAAAGCCCACCAAAACGAGAGGTCTGCTCGTAAGTCTGTTTCCCCATTTAAAATTACATTAGCGGTGCCCCAGAAGAGCAGAGGGGACGTTTTGAGAGCCCTGCATCTAGTCAACGATTAAAAGCCCACCAAAACGATAGGTCTGCTCGTAACTCTGTTCCCCCATTTAAAATTACATTGGCGTTGCCCCGGAAGAGCACATGGGGCGTTTTTAGATCCTTGAGCCTTGTCAGCGATTAAAAGCCCACCAAAACGACAGGTCTGCTCGTAAGTCTGTTTCCCCATTTCAAATTACATTAGCGGTGCCCCAGAAGAGCAGAGGGGACGTTTTGAGAGCCCCGCGTCCAGTCAACGATTTAAAGCCCACCAAAACGACAGGTCTGCTCGTAAACCTGTTTCCCCATTTAAAATTACATTGGCGGTGCCCCGGAAGAGCACATGGGGCGTTTTTAGGGGCGTATATCATTTGGGCGATTATCGTTTGGGCGAGCCTTAAAAATCGTTTCATTTGGGCGCGTGATGGGGAAGGGAAACGGGAGAAAATCGCATATCGTTTGGGCGAGCCTATATACTGGAGACAGTATGTACTGTAACCTATGTACTGGACGAATAGATTAGGGAGATGTGTGAGGTGAGGCAAGCTTATCACACTTGTGTGAGATTTGTTCGATGAGTGAGATGAAACGTCGATGACGGAGATAGAATCACAGAGGTGTTTCGGTCAACAAAAATGTACTCCATAAATTCTGGTCTGTCGAAAAAACCGCGAACAAATAGCGTAAACGCGAACCACTTGGCGATTGATAAGTGGCACCGCTATCAGTTAAATCCGACTTTGCACACTAGGTTAAATTATGTCAAAGTAATGGGACACTTATTCAAAGGAAAGACTGTGTGATTCTAATAATTTTAAATGTTTTGACGAGCGAGCCTTCTACACCCCCTAAAAGTGATAATTCTTAATCTATTCATGCGTAAATTCTTATTTTGTACTTATTTATTCATTCATTCTTTTTTATTTGTTGTTTAATGCGGACAATTCTTTTACACCATTTATATTTATCATATTTTATTTTTTGTGACGCGGGGGTCTTTTACACTCCAAAATTTAAGCGACGGGGGGGGGGGGGGGGGGGAGTTATCAGACTATGCCTCTTTGAATGAAGCAGATTTATTTTGAGAACTTTTTGTCAACAAATCCCAAGTATCACTTACAAAATAATCTGCATATCTCAAACCATCGATATTTTAGAAATAAGATAAGCTTCTTTGGACTAAATTTCATTACATACTCATGTACTTCCCTATATACTCGTGTCGCCCAGATGAAACGATTTATTTGACTACAGGGAGCACTTCCCCTACTTTTCCTTTGTTATACCGGTCGCCCAAATGAAACGATTTTTCTCGCCCAACAGTAACGATTTTGACCATTTTCGCCCAACTGAATGCCACCCGTTTTTAGAGCCTTGAGCCTTGTCAGCGATTAAAAGCCCACCGAAACGACAGGTCTGCTTGTAAGTCTGTCTCCCATTTAAAATTACATTAGCGGTGCCCCAGAAGAGCAGAGGGGACGTTTTGAGAGCCCTGCATCTAGTCAACAATTAAAAGCCCACCAAAACGACAGGTCTGCTCGTAACTCTGTTCCCCCATTTAAAATTACATTGGCGTTGCCCCGGAAGAGCATGTGGGGCGTTTTTAGAGCCTTGAGCCTTGTCAGCGATTAAAAGCCCACCAAAACGACAGGTCTGCTCGTAAGTCTGTTTCCCCATTTATAATTTCATTGGCGGTGCTACGGAAGAGCAGAGGGGACGTTCTGAGAGTCCTGCGTCTTGTTAGTGTTTAAAAGCCCACCAAAACGGCAGGTCTGCTCGTAAGTCTGTTTCCCCACTTAAAATTACGTTGGCGGTGCCCCGGAAGAATAAGAGGGTCCGGATAACCCCCCACACCTCCAGTGACCTTCCGCAATTTTAGAGGGGCCCCCGAAATGCATCTTCCCCTTGGGCCCTCAGAGGTGTAGCTACGGATGTGAATGCATCTCAATTTAGATGGGAATATCCTATGGTACCTATACGTCTCTTCAATATTAAGCCATATTTTGAGAGTGAATTTCGTGATTTTTTATTGTATACTCATAAGTCATTTTTACTGTTTTTTTGGGAAGAATCCACTCTTCAATCCCCTGTATCAAAAGTTTACAATAGTCTCATTAAGGAAGGAGGTCCTAAGAAAGAATTAATGACTGATGTGCACTTTTTGAGAATTTTGTATTTTTAGGAAATTAGAGTTTTAAGCTGAATAGCATACTCGTTGTTTTATGGCAGTGGCTCGTGCTATTTTTCAACAATGTCTTCGCTTCATTTGAATAAATGTTTAACAATCGATTGTTGGTGAAGTGCTGCTTCACTTTCGGATCGATTGTTTTACATACAATCAAATGGAGGGATGACATTTTTGCCAAATTGCACGAGCCGCCCCTGTTTTATGGACCCTTCTCCCTAAAATAGCCTCAATGGCAGCTATAAAACTTTTTGCGAAAACTTGTTTTCTCTGATCGTTATAAAGATTCTCTCGTCAAGTCCTCACAATAAACTTTTCCGTGATTTTTCACCCTCGCTGTGTATACGTTATGCGCTCAGAATGTAATATCTGCGAATGGTCCGAGATCTCTGACTTACGAACCATCTTGCAAGTCATTCGGCGAAAATTTCGCTGCGGTGCTTTGTATGACTTGTGAGGAAGGGTTTTTTTTGCACCATGAATTGTTCTCATTATCCATTTTCGCCTTTGAACCGAGTTTCCATAAAAATACGATTCTGTACACTTGGTGTTAAAACCCGCGAGTCGTCTGCCTTGCTAGCCGTGCCCCCCCCCTTCACCGCCCACCACCCTACAGCCCCTGAAACCTGAAATATTGACTTAGCTTCCACCCTTACCTCGCCCAACCCCCTTGCATGTCTACCACCATGTCTACAGTGCTGTCTAAGAACCTTGTTTACATAAATCAACCGACAGCTGCCTGCTTCTACTCCTTCCTCATCCCCCCCCCAGCCTCGTTCGCGCACGCCCCCGCTAAGCACAAGAAAAATCTTATCTCAAACCTTTATGCGCTTATGAAACCTTCGAGTGAAGACGAGTAAAAACAAGTGATGAGTTGGACCCGAGCCCGTAAACAAAAAACTTCGGTCCAATATACTAAGGCAAGCTGCTGTAGATACAATGATCCACTGCTATATTTTATGATTATGAGTTTTTGGTTAGGATCAATACGATGGTGATGGTGTGAGAATAGATAAATGAACAAATAAAAAATACTTTTTATGTAATACTTCGAGCCATGGCTTTGACAAAAACAGTGCAAGTCTTGCGTATTCATAATCACATGTAGACAAATGTAGATAAATTGATAAGTAATTGAGTGATTGGTGATAAATTATGAGGGATTTAGATCAATTCATTTAGAGAGTAATGTATGTCTATCCCTTTGTATAATATTCCGTGAAAATCACATTGAAAGCATCAGATAGTCTCTAAAGCCACTCATAAAACCTACCGAAGGCGTTTTAAGAAACATCGAAGATGGCGTTCAAGTTAGCGGGTTATATTGGAGAGGAGTGTCTCATCTAATAGCAATTTTCTCTATGATGAATAATCGTTTTTGTTTTCAACGTAGAAAGGTGCGATTTGACGACTCTCCCATTGTGACTGGCTCATAGGACAATCATCTTGAAACTTGGTTTAAAACGTTTTTATTGGGTTTGTGGGTCAATTAATTTTGTAACTTTTTAATGTTTCCTATCGTTGTTTCCAAATGATGTTGCATTGGATTTGACCCGCTCCATAGATGTAGCAAAAGTATACAACGGACTCTTGTCTTATGATTATAGCGATACAATAATGTGATGATATAGCGATGCCTCCAAGCCTGAAAAGAATCACTCTGTTGACCATAATTTATAAAGGGTAGCTACCCGGTAGCATGCATAAAGTTGTTCCTCGAGCTTCTCCTGAACTCGGGGGGAGGTTTATTATTTCCGCCCCGTTTTTGCACTCTAGTCATTTCCACCTACAAACCGCTGCTTTTCATTTCCGTTTTTTTTCCCATCTTATTTTTTATTTTTTCTCTTCTTTTGTGTGCTGTGATGACACCGAGAAACATATTCTTTGAAGAAGAGATGAAAGTTAAAAAAAAAAAAAAAAAAAAAAAAAAAAAAAAAAAAAAAAAAAAAAAACTAAACTCATTTACCGATTGAAACTCAAAGTCATTGTTTTATTTCTAGAATTTTGTCCGAGACGAAAGTTTCAGGCTGGGTGGCGCCTACTTGCATGAATTTAATGACTTTTAAAGTCAACGAAGATTCCATCGGTGGACAAATAAAGAAGTTTAATTGCACACTGAAAAAAAATAGACAGCGAAAATACCAAAAGCTCAGCGATTTGTGAAACAAGTGAATAAGGGATGGTATATACACTATATGTATACTTTAACCAGAATACTATACTATTTGTATTTGTACTATAGTTCTTGAAAATGCTCTCTGACTATATTCTGATAGTAACACTAGAATTCTTAGGTAAAATTAGAAGACTTAAAGTACGTGGCTCACAAATCGTTGTGTTTCTGGTATTATTACTAAAATTTAAGAACAATTTTCTTCTTTTCACTGATGATTAGAGTATTTTTATATGAGTAGTCACGCTGTTTAGTTGAGCATTTTCGGAGTTTTCAGGAATCAATATTAAAACTTTTTGATACTCTTAATATTACTTTCAAGTGATTTTACCTGAGATTATTCCCACTCTTCAGTTAAAACAAAAGTTTGCAACGGATGACCTATATCGTATTTTTACTTTCTCACTACTAACTATGTAAGAAATAGAGAAAGTATTGCAATATATGGTACAGAAATTTTCAAGGCACTTTGTTTCGATACCTGCAGGCCGATCCTTGAAATTCACGACTTTTGGGTAGACTGGATAAGAATGGAAAACGGTGATTGGTGGAGACGAGTCACGTGGTTGCCCTGTCTAATCAAAATACGGAATGGATTAGATAAGTTATCGGGTACTCTAAGACTGCCCGATAAATTATCTAATCCATTCCGTATTTTGATTAGACTGGGCAACCACGTGACTCGTCTCCACCAATCACCGTTTTCCATTCTTATCCAGTCTACCCAAAAGTCGTGAATTTCAAGGATCGGCCCGCAGAGGCCTACTACGTCTAAGGGATTCTGATAATTACAAAATAATTGGCTCTCATCATGCCTAACACTATCATAAAGAATATTCATGCATTAAGTTTCAGTATTATTTAACTATATGTCGCTTGGATGTGTAAATGCACAAACTTTCTATGGCGTCTGTCTGTCCGTCTGTCTAACTGTCTGTCTGTAGCCATAAAACGTGAAACCCAGTATTACTTTTTAACTATTCATCCATATGCATCCAAATTTTGCAGAGATGTTGCTTTTAACATTCCCCAGAAGGACTTTTTTTTTTTTTTTATGTAATTAAATGTTTAGGTTAGTTTTGGATGAAAAATGGTTTCCAATAAAATCAATGGGAAAATGGGTCAAAAAAGGGAAAAATTTAATTATTTCAAAATGGATCTTTGGATCTGAATAGAATATCAAACGGGAATCTGGGGGTCTCCCCCAGAATGTCAAAGAGGGGTCAGGGGGCCTCCCCCAGAATGTCAAAGGGGGATCTCAGGGTCCCCCAGAATATCAAAGGGGATCTGGGGGTCCCCCAGGATATTAAAGGAGGGTCTGGGAGTCTCCCCCAGATTTTTGATGTGATAAAGTGTTCGTGGGGCATTTCCCACAGTTTATTTTATTACACTATCACTCAAATGAGCAAAGAGAGGTATATGACAGATTCCTAGATCCTCCAGTGAGTAAGAGAGGGACGAATAAATCCGCGCCTGTTCTCAACCAGCGAAAGGAAATTAATGAATGGAAGTAGGTCTACGTAGGTACACGCGGTACAACTAAACGGAGTCGAATATGAATTCCTGGAATCACGAATCTCAACTTCGCCGTCATTCGCACGCTCATAGGAAAATGGAAATCGAGGCAGGAGTTGCGACCTGTATCCCGTTTGAGCCACGGTTCAGCCTTTTGGTTTTGAGCATCGTTTCAGATATTTCAGTCTTCGCATTGCATCGTTGACGAGTCTGAAACCTGCATTTTGAAGCCTATATAGCGCGCCCGTGTATGAATAAATAATCAATCCGAAGGCACGTAATCCGATTACACCTCTCGCCGTGGGGCGGCCCATTCATGTGAGCTTAATCATTCATTCGCGCAAAACAAATAAACAAGGAAGCGAATGAATGATTAATAGCAGAATATTAAGTGATATTTAAATAACGGCCTCATTCGTTTTTCTCCCACATTTTTCATTTGTTATTATATTTTCCCTTGGTTAAGACTTCATCGTGGAAAGGGGGTGGGCGGAAGGTTGGGAGGGGTGGGGTGGGGGGTTTCGAAAGGGGGTCGAAAGCGGAAATGACGGGCGGAAACGAGAAAGGTATGAGCTTGGGGAGGTTGTAAGAAGAAGAAAAAGATGGAAATAAAAAAAAAAAAAAACGTCGCGCGCAGGGAATAAGGAAGGAGCAGGATAGGGAAGGAGTAGGATAGGGATAAAATTAATTGATGAATGTAAATCGAGTCTGTTTGCTGAAGACCCGATCAAGGTGGCTTCCAAAGCAGTCGTTTTGCACAGGAAACTCAAGAAAATTGAAAGGGGGGGCCGGGGGGGGGCAAAAAGCTTGTTTTTCAGAGAGAGAAAGCTCTCGGAATCATTCGAAAAAAAACCACTATACAAGGGATAAAAAGACTGGTAGAATTTACCATATGCATAGCTGATTTTGGAGTCTGCTATCAAGTATGGTAAATTTTATGCCATCTTGGTAAATGCAACGCACCATCATGGTAAATTAAGATAACCTGTTGGTACAGGTATATGTACATTTCACCACAAGGTACGTTGCGTTTACCATATGATGTTAAAATTTATCATACTTGAGAGCAGACTCCAAAATCAGATATGCAGATGTTAAATTCTACAATTGTCTTTTTTTTTCAGTGCACGAAATTCGAAACCAAAGATGGCGGATACCCATTCGATTGCACTATGACCTACGAAAGAAAGTCCTTCCATCGAAATAGTTTTCAATGAAATTTTCTTTATTCATCAAAGAATTTGTGATTTTTAAGACAAAGTTGCAAGTAGAAATTCTGCTGAGCTCAAACATTCCTGAAGACCGCACACTTTTTTGAAATTGGCTGGAAAATGAAAGAATGAAAAGTTCTGCCGAAATACTTTCTTTTGCAGGCCATAGCACAGTCATTAGCGTTCTAGAATTCAATCATTTACTGCATCCGGACAAAAACGATTTCAAGGTAGATTACAGATACTTGAGGGCAGACTCCAAAATCAGCTATGATGGTAAATTCTACCAGTCTTTTTTTTCCGTATAGAGCCAATGCATCGTCGAATCGTCATATCAAATACTTCACAATCAATACTTACACTGTAGCATTCTAGTTTTTCAGAAAGAGTCAGATTTTCAGTCATGACTTCACGTAAGAGCTATAATAACCTCCTAAGTAACCTGAGTAAAGTATGACCGTAAATTTGAGTTTTGATAAAGCGTCGAACCAATGGCTCACATGTATTAACTAAAATAAACACCAGCCGGAATTGCACCGCTGATTTTTTGTCTAGAATCGTCAAAAACTGGTCAAAACTGAGGAAGTAATTTTTTTTTTTTTTATAAATTTATCATTTTTAAACTTTCAATTTTAATCGCTAAGAAAACACTTTTTACAAGTAATTTAATCCTACAAATGCGACTGAAAAGTTTCAAATTAAGCTTGAAAGGTTGAAAACGATGATTTTTGATGATTTATTTTCGATTTACGAACATTTCCCCCAGCAATGCCCCCCCCGGTCATTTCCCCCGAGGACATTCCCCCGTCAATTTAATCAATGCTTGTTTTAGGCAGAGTAAAATTTTAAGCAGACCAGAGACCGCATGTTTAAGTATCACACGTCTCCAATTTACTTCAAATTTTGAACCGCTTGCGAACCGGTTCAACTGGCGGTTCGGATATTTTCAAAATATCGGTTCGGTTCACGGTTCATGAAAATGGCCGGCTCGGAGCGGTTCGTGGTTCGGTTCGGTTCAAACCTCTGCCCGAAATGGGTCTGTTGCAAACTTTTGCTACAGCGCTATAGAGTGAATAATCTAATGTAAAATCGCCTGAAAAGTCCAATGGTGGCATAAGAAAGCCATGAAATGCAATAATAAACTCACAAGAGGCGTTTAATGAAATCCAAGATGGCGGCAAAATATCGAGCAATCTGTATGCATCCACCACGAACATTCAAGGATAGCCAACCTGACAACATCGATCACAACCAATCACAACGTAAACAAACACATAACCTCTACCTCCAGTGAGGTTGTAAACGTTGGCAATACTTGGATGATCACGGTGCATACATTCAGATTCCTCGATATTTTGCCGCCATATTGGATTTCAATAAACGCCTCTTGTGAGTTTATTATTGTATTTCATGACTTAATGATGCCACCGATGGACTTTTCAGGCGATTTTACATTGGAATAAACACTTTTTATCGTTGTAGCAAAAGTTTGCAACAGACCCATTGCCTGTATGTTTTTCCGAGAGAAATCAACTGTATGTTTCCTTGCAAAACCTGTACGCGGAAAGGGTTTCGCAATATTGACAACATTCTCAGGATCGCAAGTATTAAGTACTCAGTTCACTCATAAGTTCTTCCCTTCCTTTCCCCGAAGAATTGAGCTGTGTCTCTTCATGTTTCGACTTTCAATAAAAATAGTAGTACAAGGAAGAAGTACGGAGAAAATGTCCTGTTGGTTTGTTTCCGAAGAATGGAGCTGCAGTGTAACTAATTTATCGGAGACAAGTTTTTGTTCCTAGACAAGAGTGTCACTTTCAATAAAATTCTATTGTGTTGTCTTGTGACTCTCCTACACCATGTTGTCCGTTTTTATGAACTTGTCATCTCGAGTATCCTGGAATAAGTCATAAATACAGTTTGACAATTTCAACTCGCAGCTTGGAGCCCCTTGAAGTTTGCTTTGCGCTAAGTGGAACCGAAATCGTTTCTGGAGATTGTTATTTTAAGAAGAGTTTTAATGGCTACAATCGACTGCTCAACCAGTGGGTCTGTTGCATACTTTTGGTACAGCAAAATAGAACCTTGATTCTTATGTAAAAGGGGTTCATTCAAAATCGGAATTTTTCGCCCACTGCTTGTTTTTGACGAAACTTTGGGTATCGATAGGGTTTACTATTAGTAGTGGATCCTGAAATTTTCGCGACCTAAATCCAATTTTTAGAGGGGGGGGGGATGGGGGGTCCAAGTTGAAACCTTCAAACTCGAATATCTCGCTAACGAATGGAGATTTTGAGATGTGGTTTGTGCGAAAAAACGCAAAATAAAATTTCCTTTCTTTTGACTACCTACATGTTCCACAAAATTTTGAAATTACACTTGCAATTTGCAATTTTTTTATTTTCAGGCTCAACACTTTTTACAAATTTTGAAATTCTGAAAAAACACATTCTTCGATTTTGATCTCTACGAGATATGTTATTCTCTAGAAAATTTGCTACAATTTAGTCTAAACCGCATGTTGGGGAAACTTTTGGTTTCTGAGTTATGAATTTTTAAAGTGTCAAAAATCGCTATTTTAGCGTTCTCAGCGACAGCGACGAAACTTAAAAAAATAATTTTTCCGCTTCTAATCAACAAAACTTGAAAATTGGGATTTGGGGGTTTCGAATGTCGTAGAATTCAATTCTGCTATCAGATTTGAAGAATTTTGAAATCCAAGATGGCTACCAAGTAGATGGGTAGGCAGCCATCTTGGATTTCAAAATTCTTCAAATCTGATAGCAGAATTGAATTCTACGACATTCGAAACCCCCAAATCCCAATTTTCATCAAGTTTTGTTGATTAGAAGCGGAGAAATTATTTTTTTAAGTTTCGTCGCTGTCGCTGAGAACGCTAAAATAGCGATTTTTGACACTTTAAAAATTCATAACTCAGAAACCAAAAGTTTCCCCAACATGCGGTTTAGACTAAATTGTAGCAAATTTTCTAGAGAATAACATATCTCGTAGAGATCAAAATCGAAGAATGTGTTTTTTCAGAATTTCAAAATTTGTAAAAAGTGTTGAGCCTGAAAATAAAAAAATTGCAAATTGCAAGTGTAATTTCAAAATTTTGTGGAACATGTAGGTAGTCAAAAGAAAGGAAATTTTATTTTGCGTTTTTTCGCACAAACCACATCTCAAAATCTCCATTCGTTAGCGAGATATTCGAGTTTGAAGGTTTCAACTTGGACCCCCCACCCCCCCCCCCCTCTAAAAATTGGATTTAGGTCGCGAAAATTTCAGGATCCACTACTAATAGTAAACCCTATCGATACCCAAAGTTTCGTCAAAAACAAGCAATGGGCGAAAAATTCCGATTTTGAATGAACCCCTTTGGCGAAAATAACGATGCACTGAAAAAAAAAATAAGTTAAATTTAACTAATTTCTACTTTAAAGTATGGACACCACTTAAAACTGTTAGTTTTACTATTTGAATTTGTAAAATTAACTCCGTGCCGAGTTAATTAACATGGCCTGGAGTTAATTTTACTAATTCAAATAGTCAAACTAACAGTTTTAAGTGGTGTCCATACTTTTAAGTAGAAATTAGTTAAATTTAGCTTATTTTTTTCAGTGTGCTCACATTAAAAACGTTCAAAATCCACTCATTAACTCAGGGTATCACTTCAATTTCAAACAGCCCGCGCTACACTATACACTATTTGAACCGGTATCTATACTACTACATAGACGGAACCACCGTGCATAACTAAACAACATCGTAACTACAAAATGAAGGAATTCCCTTCTAAATACATGAACAATTGTCTGCATTTGCGGTCTGGTCTTTTCGGTTTATCACAGATTACAAAATAATATAAGAAATGTACGCATCTAAACGAAACATTCCAATGTTTGTAAGTTCAGTTCATGTTTACATACACGAGATGGTTCCATCTATGTAGTTATAAGTCGGTGATATGGTGTCTAGCGTAGCGCGGGTTGTTTGAAATGGTAGGCATTTCCTGAGTTAATGCGTGGGTTTTTGCGCATCGTTATTTTCGCCGAATTTTACGTTAGAAACAATGTGTCATATTGATGTAGTAAAAGTACGCAACAGACCCATTGTGGCGTGTGACCTTTATTTCTGGCGAGGCGAAAAATAATAAGTCTGTCACCACAAGGGGTTTCAAAGATATACCCCACAAGAGAAAAGCGGATCTTGGGATCCTCTCCCAGAAAATTTAGAATCAAATTAGGTTGAAACCTGAAATCCTAGAGACTTTTGATAGTATCTATGCGATGGTTCGCGCACATTTCTATATTCCAACTGTTAAAATTAAATATATAGAACTAGGATGTAGTAAGTACTCTGATAAAAAATTACCTAACTTGTGCTGCAGACATTCCTGAAGACCAACAACTTTTTTTTGAAACGGGCTGGAAAATGAAAGAATGAAAAGTTCTGCCGAAATACTTTCTTTTGCAGGCCGTATTGCAGTGATCAAGTGACCAATTACGGTTACTGTGTGCTTAATGAGTGTCGCTTTGCATAGTCGTAGCCAGGATATTGTCTTTCTCTCTCATAGCCCATTTAAACACATGTGTTAGAAAAGGATGGATATAGGGGCTGTCACGTGACTTCAGCCCCTCTTTCTGTCCTTTTCTAACACATGTGTTCAAATGGGCTAAGAGAGAGAGAGAGAGAGAGAATACCCTGGCTACGGCTATGGTCGCTTTGATCCTCCATCGAAGAGTTGTTACATTCGTGCGTATCCGATTTCAGCTTTATAATATAATGTATACGGGGATAGCAGTGTTGCCGAATTTGGTTTTAAAAATAGAAAGTTTTACATTAAGTTAAATGGGAGAAAATTGGAAGAAACTCCGGAAAACGACAACAGTGACGGAGAGGACGACAAGTACGAAGAGATACGTCGGAATTCGACATGTCTGGCTTCTGCGAATCAAAATTGACTTTTATTTGTATTTTTTTTTTTTTTTTTTTTTTTGATACGCGGTTTCACCTCTTGCTCTCTCTCTCTTTGTGTGAGTCACAGATACCGATCCGAAAATGTTCGCAGCGGTTAAGTATAACGTCACAGAACTCGTGGCTCTCCGAACCGAACCGTAAGCTCTTTATTAGATTTGCTACGTCCGGGTCGGATTGGCGGCGACGGCGGGCGCGGTGTTGAGACCATGGAAGGTATAAGCGTGTTTTCGTTCTGTATATCTAGAGAACTTATTGTTTTCATAAAATACATCAAATCGAAGTCAGCTTAGGTTTAGTCTGAATGAAACCTATCATGTTCCACGAAAATTCCGACCTATATACATACATTTTTTTTTTTCTTTTTTGTATATGCATATTGCATATTTGACCACCGTACATTTCCGTACGAGAGATAAAAAAGTAAGAAAAATACAGAATGGAAAAGCCAATTCCCTTAAGGTATTTAGTCAAAAGCGCTTGTTTCGTCTCGGAGGGTGTGTAAAATCCGAGCTTCATTCTTCATTGTTGCTAGATTTATGGCTGAAAGTTTGGCCGTATTGTTGTTTTATACTTCACAGAAAAAAAAGATTAGTGAAAATAACCATACGGATACCTGATTTTGGCACCTGCTTGATGTTATGGTAAACTTGACCAGAAGCATGGTACATTTACCGATAATTTGAGTAAATTCGACATGCAATCAGGTAACATCACCTAGTACCTAGTCAAAACATAGTATACATCTGGTTAAAATTATACCATAACATCTATCAGGTGCCAAAATCAGCTATCCGTATGGTTATTTTCACCGTATTTTTTTTCCGTGTTCTAAAGTTTTTTCAATGATGTTTTATGATTTCCTAGCGGACCCTCTCATAAATGCAGAGCCTGAAACATTCTCACTAGCTTATCGTCGCAAAACAAGCTTGTCAGGTCACGCATCTGTATCTCAATTATTCTATGCCTGTAGAATTCGGCCAACTTTTCATTCAACCACACTTTTTTCTGATTTGAACCAATTTTGTCCGAACCACTCTCAAAAAATCCAGCGAAAAATTGTCGTGTCCTATGGACTCAATGTGTTTGATTTCCGGTCTTAAAACTATCAAAGTAAAAATCTGTGTTTGATTTCCGGTCTTAAAACTATCAAAGTAAAAATCTGTACAATAAGTTAAAAAAAAAAAACAAAAAACAAATAAATGAATAGGTAGATATAAATAATACAAAGAGGCGCTATCGAGCGAATTAAAATCTAACTAAAGAGTATAGTGAGGTTCCGCATCATAAATAAGTAGTTTTTTCTTCTTGAGCGTCCTGGCAGCCACGTTCTCACGATGCACTGCGTTCCAGAGGATTTAACAGGATAAAAAAGGGGGATGTTTTCATTCCGGAGGGAAATTGGTCGAACGCGCACATAGAGAGAGGAACAGGGTGTGAGGAAAAGCTAGTCTCTCGGAACAAAAGAAAACAAATTCCCTTCAGCGAAGAAAGTGAGGGACGGAGGGACGCTGAAGAGGTAGAGCTACAGAGCGTTGGGACGTCCGGAAAAAATATCGTGGTTTTCGAATCGAGAGAATTATTTCGAGGGTGGGTTCATTGACACAGGGATACCGGGATGGTAGGGACACCGAGACATAGGAAGAGACTGGTGGAACATACACTGGCCCTGGGGACACCAAACAGAGCCCACCGATTGGCGAGTAACAATAGGACGAACTACCGGGGACTTGGACTTAACCGACTTGACACGTGTTTTTCTGCGGGTTTCGTTCGATGGGATACGGAGAGAGTGGAACACGTGTTGGTCAATGTTATTCTAGTCGTAGATTTTCTCCCGTCCACGACTTTCAAAAGAAAAACACGCCACGAGACAGATGTGCAGAGTTGCCAATTGCGTCACCAATCGTTTGTTGTATCAGCGTGGAATAAAGGCACATATAGGAGTGATATTTTGTGATACACTGAAAAAAAGTGCTAAATTTAACTACTTTATAGTTAAAAGTATGGACAGTACTTAAAAACTGTTGGTTTGACCGTTTAAAGTAGTGAAATTAACACGGCACGGATGATTTAACTATTTTTAACAGTCAAACGAACATAGTTTTTAAGTGATGCACATACTTTTAACTACAGAAGACTTAAATTTAGCATTTTTTTTTCAGTTTACATCGTTCAAAATGCGACGTCTAACAGTGGGAGCGAGTCAGTGGGAAAGGCCGGAAATAGCGTGACAACTTTATCGCATAAATCACACAGAAACACACACAAGTTTAAAAGAAGTTTAAAAACACACAGAAATCACACAGAAGTTTGCAAGTGGTTTCATTGGTCTTTTTGTAAAATTTCCCACAAGAATCACCTTTTATAGATTGGTTTTTGACTGTGAACACATTCTAATGAGGCTCTTGCAAACTTTTGCTACAGGCAGTGGCGTACGCAGGGGGGGGGGGGGGGGGGCTAAGAGGGCTAAAGCCCCCCCCCCCCCCCCAGACCTCCGATTTTTGGGGGTGGAGGGGAAAGGGGGGAACAATTTTCAGTCAAATGCTCATCAGTGCGAGCCCCTGCCAAGAAAAATCCTGCGTACGCCACTGGCTACAGGGAATTGAAGAGTTGATTCTTCCATAAAAACCTGTAAAGAAGACGATGAGTACACTAAAAATTCGCACTAAATTCACTTTCTAAATGGACTTTTTTGTTCTATTGGCTGAGTTTTAAGAAATATTTGCATGTGCATTTAAACGAGAGAAAAATCAGAAAATAGTTATTTGACTTGTTGGAGTTTTTCACAAAATACATTATGATCGGATGGTAAACCTGAAGTAAACTATTAGAAATATCGATTATGAGAGTACTGAAATTACATTTGTGAAAAAAACATGCAATTTGAGTCATTTGAGCAAAACTTACTACAATTTTAGTGACTGGGCGACACCTGGAGCCCGCGCGCCTCTTCTTGGGTTTATTCTTTGTGAAACAATCGATCCTTCACATGTAAGTTCTCCCTTCTGGAATCGATTATTTCCTCAGGTTTAAATGAAGGAAATCGTGATATCAAGTTGATCCGTGATCTCGATCGTGATATCGCATCGGTGTTGCTCCCTTCGACCCTTTACTTTTTGAGTACGC
Organism: Trialeurodes vaporariorum; assembly: GCA_011764245.1. Classification (NCBI taxonomy): domain Eukaryota; kingdom Metazoa; phylum Arthropoda; class Insecta; order Hemiptera; family Aleyrodidae; genus Trialeurodes; species Trialeurodes vaporariorum. Next base: position 59,792,934 of record VMOF01000035.1, on the reverse strand, counting down.
AGCTTTGAACTCTCACGAATCCCCCCTCCCCCTCCCTCCCTCCCTCCCCCCTCCCTCCCTCCCCCCTCCCTCCCTCCCTCCCTCCCTCCCTCCCTCCGTCTCCGCCTCTATTGACTCGCGCTCAGTGCAATATGCTGAATGTGTTATTCAGGCTCACTCGTAAGCCACAACTAACCACCTTTGCCTAAAGTCTCAATTATGCTTCGAATTAAACTCGTGATAATTGGCAAGAGGCGTGTGTATACGGTAATCGGTGAAAGAGGCTGCTTCCGCCCTCTTCCGACGATGCCAAGTTTAAATGAATAATGGGGAAATCATCCAAATAATAAGTATTATTGCTTTTTCGCTCTTATTGTTCATCCGCCAAATGGAGCTGTTGCAAACTTTTGCCACAGGCTTATTAATAGCTATTAACTAACTATAGTTGATAATGGGGTAACACCCTGTAAAAATAACGATTAGCGCACTATAAAATCACGAAATCCACTCCTAAACTCACGAAATGCTTTTAAACGCGAGACCGTAATGGCGGCCGGGGCCGCGGTTTTCATTGGGGTTCCCTATCTTCAATTAGCGTCATCTACACGAGGTGTTCTCGGAACACCACACAAGAAGAAGAAGAAGCATACAATTGCCTTATGAAAACCGCGGCCTCGGCCGCCATTTCGGTCTCGCATTTAAAAGCATTTTGTGAGTTTAGGAGTGGATTTCGTGTTGTTTAGTGCGCTAATCGTTATTTTTACAGGGTATTACCCCTTACTCAACTATTAATAAGCCTGTAGCAAAACTTTGCAACAGCTCCATTAACTCTATTCCCCTTTTTTTCTGTGTAGCTTTCCCTTTCGTATTTTTAATTCATTTCCGTGAACTTTGGAAAAATGCCCACTGTGAGAATTATTTTTTTAATCCAAGGTGTATTTCGTTTGTGTTAAAGAAACTGCAAAGTAAAATATTGACTAAGTGGGAATTCCTTTAACCCAAGGAAAAATTGATGCTGCTACAAGTAAAAGATTCCTTGTTATTGTGACAGTGATTCTCCCTCATGCAACAGAAGTTTACTTCGTGCAAGGAAAACTGTCATAAGAGTAAACACGTGTTTCCTTGTTTTTAAAGTAGTGATTTTTCTCAGTGTAATTGTTGGAATGAGAATTTCGTCTGGACTCTTTTAATTCCACAACAACAATATGACTTAAATTTGGGGTAATTCCAACCTGCAAATGTAGCGTTGATTATAAAAAAAATTGCTACAGCGTTATGTAGAACCGATTATCAGGGAAAACCACTTGAAAATGGCGCTGAGAGCATCAGGATTTTCCAAAATCCACTCACAAAACACAAAAAGTGCGTATTACAAAATTCCAAGATGGCGTTCGAATGAGCAGGTGGCAATGGGGGAGTCCCATCTAATCGCAGAGATCTCTCTGATGAATCACTTTTTTCAGTATAGATAGTTGTTAGGAAATGAGACTCCTTCACTGTTATTCATTCATTCGATCGCCATTTTGGATTTTTTTAAACGCATTTATTGAGTTTTTGATTGGATTTTGGAACTTTCTGATGTTCTCAGCGCCATTTTCAATTGTTTTTAAACCTATTTAAAAACAATTGAAAATCGACCCTCCTTAACTCTACAGCAATAGTTTGAAACAGCCCCATCCATGTTCTACATTGCTGCAGTGACAAAAATTTCCAGAAGATCATTTCTACGATTCAACTTGGCTACTGTGTAAACAAGACGCTGAAGCAATGCGTAATGCGTATTGCGTGTGCACCCACTTCAACGGCGCTGCGGCCGGCGAGGCGTGCGTGTGTTGCGGGTAGCAGACTTATATTCAGAAGGAGGAGCGCGAATAATAATGTACGCATAAAATTACTATTATGAAGTTAAAGTTGTTTCTTGGCACGCCCCGCCCTCACCCCGCGCTCGCCCGCCGTCATTAAGCGCGGCTTGAACGCTTCCGAAGAATAGACGCGCGCGACTTTGGAAGTTGCTCTCTTGCGGGGACACACACAGAGCACAGACACGGTCAGGCTCTGATGTCTGAACTGCGAGCAGGATGCGTGCGATGACAGTGTTGTCAGATGCACCTATTTGAACCTTATTTCCCCCATAATACGATGAGATGAATTGTATATCATACCTGATTTCTTCGATATAGGAAATCAGGTATAATATATACAATTCATCTCATTGTGAGTACAGCTTGATCATGAAATTTACTCATTTATCTCCTATAATAGTCAATGCGAATTATAAGGATCTCAATTCTAGCAACAGTCTAAGGGGGGAGGAGGGAGGGATTTAATTTGATTTGATTTGAATTGATTTTGGCTTCATTTAGCCCATGAATTCCCGGGAAATTTGTCACTTTTAGCCGTTTAAAAAAAAAAAAAAAAAAAAAAAAAAAAAAAGGCCTCTGAAAACTAAAATCACGAAAAATTAAAAACATTTTGGGTTAGTCTGACCTGGACGGATTAAGGGGGGGGGGGGGGTTAGGCTGGACTAGACGTAGTATTTTCTTCCCTAAGATCGGGATATTTAAATACGTTGACGTAGAACATGTTGACAGAAGCAGTGAAGAAAAAAGAACAGATCCTATTGCTAGAAAAAATGATGGAGAAAAAAACCATTTGTGAATAATTAAACAAGTGTGTAAGAGCTTATGAATAATGGACCAACTAGTAAATGAATTAAATGATAAATAGATGAACCACTGAGAAAAAAGTGGCAGTCAAAACTATAAGAATATAACCATAGTTGTTTCTCCCCTTATTTCAATCATTTATAAGACAGACCTATCGTTGCAACAGTTTGGACGTTCAAATATACTCGAATTCCGATTGTCTCTATGGAATTCCGATCGTCTATATGGGAAATAAAGCGCAGGAATGTACTATCGGAACATTCATTGAAACAATCGGAAGTTTTTCTCCGTGCAAGTAAATTGTAATCGCACCTTAAAATGCGTTTTTTGATCCATTGTGCGACACGACCGGTGAGTGGTGAAGTGGTAAAGCGTTGAAGTGGTGCTTTCAACGGTACGCGAGTGATGTTCGGCAGGCAGCAAGCAACGCAACACGACTGCAATCAGTGACACCTTCACTTCCTGCTGTTATCTACTCTATACGGAGAATGGGTCTGTTGCAAACTTTTGCTACAACAATTAAGAGAGAATAATCTAATGTAGAATCGTCTAAAAAGTCCATTGGTGGCATCAGAAAGTCATAAAATGCAATAATAAACTCACAAAAGACGTATAATGAAATCCAATATGGCGGAGAAATATCGAACAATTTGTATGCATGCACCACGAACACCCAAGGATAGCCAACCTTACAATATCGATCACAACCTATCACAACGTAAACAAACACATAACCTCTACCTCCAGTGAGGTTGTCAAAGTTGGCCATCCTTGGATATTTGTGGTGCATGCATACAAATTGCTCGATATTTCTCACCCATCTTGGATTTCATTAAACGCCTCTTGTGAGTTTATTATTGCATTTTATGACTTTCTGATGCCACCAATGGACTTTTCAGGCGATTTTACATTAGATTATACACTCTTAATCGTCGTAGCAAAAGTTTGCAACATACCCATCGTCTGTAATAATTCGATCATATTACTTAATTATTATCGAGATACGAGACAAACCAACCAATAATTAATATTTTCACTGTTTCACAATTCGGAGGAAAGTTTATTGGTAAAGTTTTGAGCTCTGCGAATTGTGACAGCGTAAGGAAAATCTTGCACAATTTATTGAAATACTATGACCGCAGTTAGTTATCCTATCCCAGAGGATTGTGAATCGAGGGAGGGGGAACGCGCCTACTTCCGCATTATTTTAACGTAAAGTAGGCGGAGTTTTCCCTCGGCATCTGGTTTTCACTTGCGTCTTGGGTTTTTGTTTTTGCTGATGAGCTTATTCTCCAGATCCGTTTTGTGAATGATGAGTTTAGGTATTTTTACGTCAGAGTCAAGAATGAATTATCGTGTGTGAAATTGTCTCACAAAAACAGTTAGAACTTCAAAGGGGTCCTCACACTTATTTAATTAGACTTAATGGGGTATGGAGTTGGGCATAATGGGTTTGTTCGCAAACTTTTGCCACAGCTGAAAGAAGGCAGCGTTTTGGATTGCAGCGATGTCGTTTTGCGTAAAATCAATGGTGTTTTTCAATTCACCGATGATTCCACCGGTTGCGAAAAGATCGCACAGTTCAGTCCAGTGTATGTCTGTAATGAATGAAAATACTAGTATCTGAAATAAGTTCTCAACCGGTGGAGGGGTCGATGACTTTTAAAAAAACCTGCGGATATTTAAATAGCTGAACGGCGATTGCATCTATTAAGGACATATTACAGATACGAGTTTTTTTGTGCAGTACAGTCATACACTGAAACGAACTCTGTAATCTTTTCTCAACCGGTGAATTCATCGGTGAATTGAAAAATATCATTATTTTACGCAAAACGCCAGCTCTGTTGGATTGTTTTGAAAAAAATGAGCGGAAAGAACGCGATGGTGACTTATACTTTTTCACAAGGAACTTCGGAAATCCTGTGTTTTTTTTTTCTTTTCCCGCCATTTCTTATGGTGTTATAGCACGTGTAAAAAATAAAAAAATGAGAATTTTTACCGATGAACAGTCCAATTATTATTTTTTTTTTTTTTTTGCCATTCTTCCCAAACACACATTTGACCACCTATAGTGATTTGAAAAATCCATTTTTGGTCGGGGGAAAAAAATTCATGCAATGAGGGGTTAAAAGAAGAAGAAGAAAAAGCTTATTCTCTACTGTGTACCTCCCCCCTCATTGGTACCATACGCTGGTCGAATACCTTGAGCTCACAAAGAATCAAAGGCTTTCTCCTTTGCCTGGTCGCTTCTTCTTCTTCTTCTACTTCTTCTTCTTCTTCTTAACTTGTTCACATATAACTAGCCTCTTTCATACACAGAGTGTAGCCGGGGCCGTTGCATGCTGCACGCTTTAAAAGTCGGACATTGCTACTCAGCTATATAGCTTCCACCTAATGACCCATCTTCGTAGAAAGGCTGAATTTAGGTCAATGCAGGAGTCTGTCGAGAAGTCTGTACTTCAGCGCGTTCAGCGGACGGACGCGGGCAGAAGGAGAGCTGCAGCTGCTCCAGCTCAGCTCCTTTGGGTGCAGGGATCATAGAGTGAATCCATTGAAACGGATCTTCCGTTTGAATTTTTGATCGCTAGACGTTTGATCCGCGAACCGAAACGCAAACAGGGAGACGCCTCCACCCCCCCCCCTCTCCCCACCCCTCCTCGCCATGGTATTGAGAAAAGCGAGCTGAGAATGAGGGACGGCTTTTCTCTAATGAACAGAACAGAACTAAACAGATGAACGCACTATGGTCTGAGACCGTAAAAAAGTGGCCAAAAATAAGTGCAAAAAAGCTGTAAAATATGATCGTTTCCCAAGGTAAGTACTTATAGACGGTTTTAATGCGAAGTCAACGGTTAGCGAACAACCACAAGAATGCACTCATCGGTCGCAATTGGTTTCGATAAAACTCGCGTAGCGTTCCAAACTATCTCACTCACTCTCCCGTGACCCCCAAGTGCGTCCATCTCTTTCTAGTATCGAAATTCGTATACAGGGCGTGGTTTTACGACATATTATTATCAATATCGCATTCAAATGCCTCGAGAAATTAATTTCTGCCATAAAATTTCACAAAATAAGTCTCTATATACGATTTTTGAAATTAGAGTGAGATGCCAGTACATAGGAGTCACGTGAGAGAGACAAACTGGCTTTGTTTGGAACGCTCATCACCGGCAGTCGCCATTACTAAAACCCTCTATATTTAACAGGTATGCTCGACTCGCTTTCCGCGTCATCTTCAGTGGCGCTCAGTACAAAAAGCATTCCAAGATGGCCGACAAAAGAAGAAAACATTGTGTATTCTTTCCAGAAAACATTGGGATTCCCTCTCCAGAAAAGCAGAAAATAGCCCGATGTTTTCTGGAAAGAGTATGCAATGTTTTCTTCTTTTGTCGGCCATCTTGGAATGCTGTTTGAACTGCGCGCCACTGAAGATGACGCGGGCAGCGAGTCGAGTATACCTGTTAAATATAAGTGTACCTTGATCGTTTCCAATCTTTTAAGCTCAAATTAAAACTTGTCAGTGACAGTTCTAGGTTCAAATCACTTGTTTAAGTGTTCTATGTGATTAAACTTTGTCTTAGAAGTGTATAAAATGATAACTTGATGAGAAATTGGCGTTCTGATTTTCAGCCACTTTTTGACGATCTCGCAGACCATCGTGCGACGCAAGGAGAACTAGAGGAGAGATAGCTTTTGTATTCTCATATTATACAGGGTATTTCAGGGGTTAAAGGCAGGACATGTCAATGCCGATTTTTTATGAGTCAAAATAATACTCTTTCTTATTAAGGTGATGAATTCATGTTTTGATGGTTTTATCAGCCTTACTTTTGAAATTATTGACGAGATATTTTGCAGAGACGTTCTTCAGATGATTATCTAGTAACTGACACTCTGTTTTCTTAAATATTAATTACTTTCGGCCTACAATTTGACATTAATCGAACGGTAGCGCTCTGGTGGCAGAAATCGGCACTAAACGCTAAAGAATCACCTTAAAGACGCAACATGGGTTAGCACTTTTGACTTTAGCGGAAAGCACCGGATGTCGAAGTCTACTACGATCCAAAAGAACATCCTTGCATTAAATTTACATATTTTTTAACCCTTTCAAATGGGGTTTCAACGGGGTCATTTACAAAAAAATTCTGTGGTGTATGTCCATCTGTAAGTCCGTATACCGACATACCTTTTGAAGCTTTGATCCATATGCATTCAAATTTTGCACGGATGTTGCTTTCAAGACTCCCTAGTTTTGCGTTTTTTTGAAAGTTCGACTTATTAGTTAGTTATGCAGGAAAGACGATTTTCATTAAACAGCCATTCTCAGCTGAACATGACGTCCGTTACACCTTTTAAAGTTAAAAAAGTGGGTGGAAACCAACCTTCAAAAATTAATAAAAATATGCGTTAGATTAAAAGCAATGGAAAGTTGCATCCCTGAAAACATGAAGTATTAAACTCAACTAATAAAGAAGCCACAGGGAAATAAAAGGCGTAACGGACGTCACGCTCGATTGAGAATGGCTGTAAAATTAGAAACGGGTAAAAATAAGGGTCACCCCCAGAATGCTAAAGGATGGTCTCTCCTAGAATCCTAAAGGGGATCTGGGGGTATCTTCGAGAACTTTAAAGGGGGGTGTGGAGGTCTCCCCTAGCATTTTAAAGGGGATGTGCGGGGGGTCTACCCCAGAAAAAGTGGTGTGAGAAAGTGTTCATAGGGTATTCCCTACAGTTTTATTTCGACTTGGGGCTGTCATAAAGATTTATGGGACACGCTGTATCTATGGCTATAGGTACATTATTCGGCTTCAGAGGAGCGTCGGCGTCGTCGCTCAACTCACTTGGGTCTCGGCCGCGTTTGTAAACAAACCCCTTCCTCCATCTCCTGAACGCAACTTGTTCGACACAAATACAACTTTTACCAATTTTCACCAGAGCAGTCTGTTTTGGGCCCGGCGCGAGAAAAAGTTAACTCTTGAAGATGAAAACTCGCGAACGAGTTAAAAACTAGGTATTTTAGAGCGAGGTTGTCGCGTCCATTTTTCTGATTACTCACCCGAATCCGGTGTTTGCGCACAGGCATTCAGTTCACAGCAGCGTTGTCAGATTTTAGGGAAGTATCAGTAAATTTCCCACAAGAATCAATGTAAAATCTCCTGACATTTCCCTGAAATTTGGCAACGCTGATTCACAGCAAATGTGGAAACTGTGAGAGGCAAAAGTTACGCACGACCCTCGTACTTTTTCCCAAATTGATTCCTTTGAAACCACTACCCTTTATGGTTTTGCTTATTTTTCAAAGCTGCTGAATTCGAGGAGAATCCCTAACTTATGCCTAGAGTTTGGCATCAAAAGGGGGTGTTAATCGATGACACGATTACCGAGTAAGTAATCGTAATCGTTGGTTTTTTGGAGAGTAATGTTATAGGGCTGATCTTTAACAAGTCATCCATCATTCATACGAAAAGCCCAAAATTGCATTGGAAATCATGAGTTCATATGCAAAATTCATGAGAACGCTCAGGAAATCATGACTCTCGATGGGCTTCTCATGGGAACCCATGTGAAACTCATGATTTCCTATGAACTCCCTTGATTTTTCATGAGATTGCCAACTTTCTGCTTTAACATTTTTTTTTTTTTTTTTTTTTTGGAGGAATACCATAGTTTTAAAAAGTTACCGTCCACACTGGGGGGGGGGGGAGGGAAATCCGAAATTCGAGTAATATTACTATATAAACACAGCGATTTGTGAACCGCGGCTGGAGTCCAGAACTTTTACCAACAAATTCTGGTGATTATATCCGTAAGTGGTCACAGTATCAGAATCTCCTCAACATTTTCAAGCGCTGTGATTCAAACACTAGAATTCTGGTAACAGTACCAGAACTTACCTCTGAGTTCACTTATCGTTGTGCCTCTGGTAATTTTTCTTTTTTTTTTCAGGGATCAAATAATATAAGTTAAGCGTTTAATCAAAGCAGAACTTGGCTCCGACTCTAAACTTTTGATTTTAAAGCTTTTGTCAATGCAAAGCCAACGCTCAAATTCATTTCCATTAATTTTCATTTTGTAATATGAGAAATGATTTTGAAAAATTCAAAAGAATATCGGTCTAGGTGTGCCTTCACTTCTGATACGACCTCCAATGGGTCAATCTTTGCAACCTTAATGTTATAATTTCTAGGAAAGATCATATCTAATGTTCTATGAGTCATTTTTCCTGCAAGACAGCATCGGCATCGTGTGCAAAACTTTTTGAAGATTGATTTAATTTGATTATGTCTATTGATTTATTAAGATTCTTTATAGCTCATATAGTTTTTTGTTTTCATTTCTAACCAGTTGATTCCTTTTATTTTCTTGCAGGTAAGGAACATCACTAACACTCCAATCAATGGGGCCTTTGAAGTCCCCAAATAAAATTTGTGATGATATTGCTAGGAGTAAGTCGATTTCTGTTAACCCTTTAACAAACATAAACCCTTAAACAAACCACCGTACTCGTTTGATGGGTGACATGTGGAAATGTCCTATCTAAAATGTCTAATGTACAAAATGTTCAATAAGAAATGTCCTTTGCAACAATGCCCATTATAAAACGTCCAATTCACAATTTGTCCATTGCAAACAAATGTCCAATGTTTAGGACTTCCACCATACATAAATATGCCCCTTAAAATAATGCCCAATCATAGACCAAGTATAAGTACGCAAAAAAAAAGTTCACAAGTTATAATGAATACAAAGTTATTACGTTCTCAGCTGTTTTGAACATGATAGCAACGTATGGTTTGTAATAAGTTTGTCAGATGTACAGGGCTTGTTTCTTGCAGCTTTTTGAAAACTTGTGTTCATTCCTGCTTTTGAACTTTTTCATCATTTCTAATTTTAGCCGCCTCCTTCGGGACATTAAACACCCTGAGATCTTTAGATTCGGGGACAAAATCTACTATTGAACATTCTTCTTTGTGGACGTTTATTTACCATGGACCAATTGTGCATTGGGCATTGTTTCAATGGACATTTCTTGTTGGCCTCTTAAAATAGGACATTTCTACTGAGCACCGTTTGATGGGTGGCCCCAGGGGTGCAAAGTGTGCCCGATCTAGGAATCCGCGAATTGCGTGAAAGTGAGGAAATTTCTGGGAAAGTGAGGAAATTTGTCCTTTTTTTTTTCTTTCAAATAATGGTTATGAGGAATTCCCAGAAAAATAGTGTAAAAAATGGGAAAACATCGGTCATTTTGCGAACATACGATGTTGAAATGTTAAAATAAGCAAAAAAAAAAAAAAAATGTAATCAATTTCAAATTTTTGTGAGGAAATTTTTTTAAAATCCTGTGAGGAAATAAGTCATGGATCGCGTCAAACTTCCGAAGTTTTGGAACATTTTGCACCCCTGGATGGCCCCTTTTTAAGGGATTACCACCGCCCAATCTGGTAACAGTGTTGTAGAGTATGCTTCTATAAGCGCAGAAAACTACTTTTATCATCGACTAAGTTTGAGCGGGAAGGTTTGCGTGGGGGGTTGGAGGAGGTATTCGGGTAGGTGAGGAAGGAGGAGGGGAGGGGTAGGGGGAGGAGGGGAGGGGGGAGGAGTGGAGGGGGAGGAGAGCGGCAAAGTAGGAGTCGGCTAATGAGAAGCAGATGTTGGAATGAGTTGCCTCGAAGTCCGTGCCTTTAATTGAAATAACGTGAAATTTGTCCGGAGCCGCGCCTTCAGATCGATCATTTATGAGCTAAAGTTGAGGCCTTTAAAGAACTTGATGTTTCATTAGCCGAAAGTTGGGGAACGGATTTTGTGGCATCGTAAGTAATTTACTAGTAAGGTATCCGAAGGAAGAGATAGCGTGGTACAGTGGTGAGGATACAAGTGAACTCTTGGCAGATTACAGGGATCGGTGGGGTTTCAAGAAGGGGTATAAAATACTCCCACCAGTCCAGCCGAGAGCCCAACCAATGGGGCTCTTGCAAACTTTTTCTATAAGGGATTGGAGAGTTGATTCTTTCATAAAAACCTGTAAAACTGATGTTGAGTACACTGAAAAATCACGAAATGGGGCAGTTGCAAGGGTCTAAAATGTTGAGTTTTTTATAAAGAAAATGAAAGTACTAGATGAGCTGAGGACAAAGATTCCTTTGGTTTCTCCTCAAGTCCCATTGTTCCGGACTCCGGAGATGAAATTTTGGCCCGAAATACATTGTTTTAAATGGGAATTCCGCGTAGTGACGTCACTACACACACGATTTTATACAACTTTACACGTCTGTATCTCCGAAACCGCGACTTTTATGAGCGAACCAAAGGCGCCATTGTTCTCAGCTCATCAAGTACTATCTATTTCTTCATAAAAAACACAACATTTCAGACCCTTGCAACTGCCCCATTCACTCTCAGAATCGGACTTAATAGCGGAAAGACGCACGTATCATGGGGAAAAAAATTCCTGTCTAAATTGAGACACATCTTTGTGTTTCCGTAGAGAAATAGACATAATAGACAGGAATCTCCCATATGATACCCGCGTCAAACCGCGCCATTACCATCTTGCCGTTATAGCAGTCATGTGAGTTTATTACTGAATTTTAGACTTTCTCAGTGTGATTTTTGTGATTTCTGAAGGTTTTTACATAAGATTGGACTATTTATTTGCTTATAGCAAAAGTTTGCCAGAGCCCCATTGAGCAGTGGCGCGGGTTCTGCGTGAAATTTGGTACCGTTGTACTGTGTCCATTTAGACCCATGAAAAAGATCGAATGCGAAGGTGTTAACCAAACACTCAATAGTTCAATCTTTTTCATGGATTTAAATAGACGAACTGCAACGTTGTCAAATTGCACGATACGCCGTTGCAATTGAGGTCATATCCGCAGTCCACACTGGGAAAAAAAAGAAAAGTAACTTTAAGTATTTACTTACTTAAAAGTATGGTCACGACAAAACATTCTTAGTTTTACCATTGAAAATAGTTAAATCAACCCCGTGCTGCTTTGATTGAACTATTTAAGATGGTAAAACTACGAATGTTTTGTCTTGACCATATACTTTTAAGTAATACATAGTAAATACTTAAATATAGCATCCCCCCCAATGCGGTTAAGGTGATTCCAGGCAAAACTTTTCCTGGATTTCAATCCGATTGATAGCGCCACAAGTCACTTTTGGGAAATGTCGCGTTTTTGGCATTTTAAACTAAATACAAAGAAAAACCGTAAAATCCTAGAGACTGGGCAATTGTGTAATATTTTTATGATTTTTAGATCCAAAATCTAGCATAACTGGTTGAGAATTAAATCCGTAAATTAGGAATTTCCCTTCGCCATACGTTCGAAGTGCGTGCGAGTGATACTATGTCTATATCTGTCTCACTCGCACTCATCAAAGTTTGGGATTATCATGTTTCCTAAGCCCCGGCTTTTTTTTTTTTTTAGTGTTTCAGCTTGAACATTTCATGAGATCATCCTAAAGTATGCTCGCTGGTGCCGGCGTTGAGCAAATGTGTACATACTTTTTTCGTATATTTTCATCAATTTTAACCAGAAACTGTTGAATTTTTGAACAGCGCGACGTGCGGCGGTGTCCACGCACGGAAAAAAACTACGGTGAAAATAACCATACGGATACCTGATTTTGGCACCTACTAGATGTTATGGTAATGTTAACCAGAAGTATACTATGTTTTGACTAGGTAGTAGGTGATGTTACCTGATTGCATGTCGAATTTACTCAAAGTATCGGTAAATGTACCATACTTCTGGTCAAGTTTATCATAACATCTAGCAGGTGCCAAAATCAGGTATCCGTATGGTTATTTTCACTAATCTTTTTTTTCCGTGCGGTTTGAACTAATTGGCCCTGGAAAATCACCTTAACCTTTTAAGGGCCAGGTAAGTTCAAGAGAACACCACACTTCCATTTCTAGAGGGAAGGTAGTTAACTGTTCGTACTCGGGGGAGTTGGAATTGCCTATACGACGGATTGAAGGCCCCCGACGAGACCTCATCTATCGTAGTGATTCCTATATTTGCGTTCATCGGGAATGGGAGCTAGAACAATGTGAAATCAACTCGAGGAGAAAAACGAGAAAACTCGGGCTTGGGCCATAAGGGGATAAGGACCTGGAATACAATGAACGTTCTTTTTCAAAAAAAAAAAAAAAATCAGCGTATGATTGAGTTAAGACGGAAAGTAAGTAAGGGGTGAACCTATGCATAGAGCGCCTCGATTAGAATTTGAAAATTGCGAAGCCGTAGGGATCAGTGGCGTAGCGTGTAATGGGGCTATTGCACACTTTTGCTGTAAGCGATTTAATAGTCGATTATGGCGTAAAATCCTAAAGAAATAACGATGGCGGCACTAAAAACTTCCAAAATCCACTCCTAAACTCAATAAACGCAGTTATTTGCGCGAGCGTAATGGTGGCCGAAGGCACTAACAATGAGAGATTCCTATCTTAATTTCGTCACTCTTTCTATGTTGACAAGGATGATTCACAGAGTAAATAGTCATCAGAGTGATGATCCACATCCGATGAATGGTGCCGCAACACCTAGTGACACCGGTGTCAAATGAAACTAGTCTCTTATTGGTCACTTCTTGATGGAGTTTCAGAATTGTTAGATGGGAATCTCCCATTGTTAGTGCCTTCGGTCACCATTAGGCTCGCGCAAATAACTGCGTTTATTGAGTTTAGGAGTGGATTTTGGAAGTTTTTAGTGCCGCCATCGTTATTTTCTTGAGGTTTTTACGCCATAATCGACTATTAAATAGCTTATAGCAAAAGTGTGCAATAGCCCCATTTGGCAACATTGTACCATGTAAATTTAAACCCACGTATAAGGTCGAATGCGAAGGTGTTCACTGAACACCCAATAGCTCGATATTTTTCATGGGTTTAAATGGATGAACTGCAACGTTGCCAAATTGCACGCTACGCCACTGATCCCTACGGCTTCGCAATTTTCAAATTCTAATCGAGGCGCTCTATTAATAGGTTCTCCCCTTACTTATATTCCGTCTCAGTAGGGGAGGGATAGTTTTGCTGTTTATTTTTGATGTTGTAATCTGGAAGTCTCAAGTCTTTTCCTTCAAAGGGATCATTCAGTTAAAAATATCCCTGTATCGTCGGTTGTCCGTCTAATTCCTGAATTTGGTTCCAAGGCGCGCGGACAAGGGTAACCTGTCCCGAAACTTGAGCCATTCGATAAAAGGTGGCTGTAAGTTGTCTCCCTCCACCCCCGACCTATTGCCGCGCCGTGTCGTGCGGCCACTCGGCAAATGAATGGGTGTTTTGCGGGTTGCGTGGAGCATGAGCGCGGCGCGGATAAAGTTTAGTCTCGGCTCATCCATCCATCCCTCATTGCCTCTCATCCCTTGTATTCCCTCCAATCCCTCGTTCAATCCACGGTGGCGTCGATAGCTCAGTCAATGCAAATCCTCACCCCTCGTGCCCGTCTGTCCGTCAGTGTTCTTTCAACCCGTGTCGCGGGAGGCTGCGTTAATCCCGTTTCCCAATTTATTAGCCCTGCCATCCCCTCTAGCAGTGTCAAATTATCTTAACGCCTTCCTCTTTTCTTTTTTTCTTGAAATTAGTTTGTTTTTGTTTTTTGTTTTTTTGTTTTTTTCCCCCGTGGGTTTGCTGGCTAATGCTCCTGATTGGATCCTTCAGCCACGTATAGACAAATTGAAAGGGAAGTTTTAATGTTTATTATCAGAAGATATCAAAGAGCTTAGAATTTAAAAGAAGCACTCTCGACCACAGGGGACAGGATCCAAGACCATCAAATTCTGTCACCATGGCCGGGACTTTCTGGGTCAGTAGTTAGTTGCTCAAATCACTGGACCTCTCAGGCCGACTTCTTCATTCTTTGTTTTTCGTTCTTAACTTTCAGTGGAGATGTTGCAATTTTTTGCTATACAGACTTAATATAGGTGCTCATTGCGTAAAACCCTGTAAAAATGAAGAGCGCACTAAATAAGCACGAAATCTAGTCCCAAACTTTTGAAATTCTTTTCAAATCGAGACCGTATTCGCGGTTTTTACCGCCGAAATCTCATGGCAATTTTATGATTTTTCTTCTTCTTGTGTGGTGTCGCGAGAACATACCTCGTGAGGATGGAGCTGATTGAGATAGAGAAACCCAATGTAAAAGACGGTAATCACCGCCATGACGATCTCGCGTTTGAAAGCAATTTATCAGTTTGGGAGTGACTTTCGTGATTTTCGTCGCAATCATAAAGCCTCTCTAAAACACTTGCACTTTCGTTTAAAACCAAATTTCCTCTGAATAAAATACAAATTGGGATTGTAGGTTAAAAACAAGAGGCTAACAAACTAGAAGCAAAGCGTCCGTGCTGCCACACTGTGGGATAGAACTTATAACATATCACAATAACCCCCCTATAGTTATACACTGAGAGAAATCTATTTTTAATCCAAGGTGTACTTCGTTTGTGTTAAAGAAACTGCTGAGTGAAATATTGACCTAGGGGAAATTCCTTTAACCCAAGGAAAATGTCTGCTGCTACAAGTAAAAGATTCCTTGTTGTGACCGTGATTCTTCTTCATGCAATCAGAACTTTACTTCGCGCAAAGAAAACTGTCACAAGTAAACGTGCTTCCTCGTTTTTAAAGAAGTGATTTCTCTCAGTGTAGCTCGTTAATTAATTTAGATTGATTTGTCCAAAGTCAAAATAAGTCTTGCAGATTTTCGACCGAAGTCTCTGAAATATACACGCCCTCAGTAGAAATATTACTTCGACAACAAATAACAAACTTTAAATTTTACAGTGACTCAAATTGATAAAATGCACCGCTACCAAATTTCGCCCTTTGCCACTTCTGAGCAATAAGCTATAACTTTTAGAGTGGCACACCAAGGAACGTTCCGCTGGTTCATTGTTGTCACCTAGGGCGCCGCCATCTTGCCGTAAAAATCGATTTTAAGGTTAAGTTTTGTAGGTTGTTTCCGGTCGTTTCGTAAACAAACTTGGGCATCGCCGGAAACGACCTACAAAATTTAACCTCAAACCTTGGAATCTGCCGTCTAAATTCCCGCCAAATTCCGAACGACCTACAAAATTTAACCTCAAACATTGGAATCTGCCGTCCAAATCCCGTTTTTCCCGGGATTCCTTCTACCCTGTGTGGCACAAGGTGGACCAGCCCGCTGCCACTCTAAAGTTATTGCTCATTGCTTCTGAGAGTCAATTAAGAGTCCCGATGTGGGAGGTCACGTGGTTTATGGTCTCAATATTACTCTAGCGTGGCGCGACGGAGAGGTCAACTCTGTACGTCACGGTGAGCGAGCATTCTTGAGTATCGGCAAATCACGGTGACCGACCAACCTATAGCTTCGCTCCCTATCGAGAAGTGGGCAAGTAATTGAGTGGTTTAAGCGCAAATATCATTGAGACGAAGCGAGGAGCGAGGGTGGGTTGGTGGTAAAGAGAGCTGCTTTGGAGGATGGGTAAAGACTGAAGGGGCTTGTATAGAGAGCTGTACATTGTGCAGTGTAGTGTACAGAGAGTAACTAATTACGATTGAGAGTGGTCGCCGTGTATTTTACACCCTTCGTCCGTCTATGGCACAGTGAATCGAAACGTAGCATTTCCCAGACATAGTCGAGAAAAATCAAGATGCACTGGAACCAGTGGCGTCGCGTGCCATCTGGCAACAATGCAACAACTCCATTTAAACGCGTTGAATATATCGAATTTTCCTCGTGCACTGTGCATCCCCTAAATTCGATCTTTTACATGAGTTTAAATGGATATAATACATTGTTGCCAAACTGCACGCGACGCCACTGACTGGAACCCCCCTAATTTGAAGCTGAATGGAACTAGAAAATAGTTCAATTTAATCGGGAGGCTGATTATGAACGATCGTATCGTAATGCTATCGAGTCGATGATCGAGTGCGTGTTATATTATGGGTGGCAGATTGATTTGGGCAAACGGGGGTGGTAATCGATTACACGATTACCGAGTAATCGTAATCGTCGTTTTTTCGGAAGGTGGTTTTATGGTAATCAGGGTTGATTTTTTACAAGCCACCCATCATATTAGTTTCAGAAGAATTGGATGCAAAGAGTAAACAAGAGTCGCAATTGAATGGAAGGCCTACGTGGTCAACGTAGATAAGGGATCGGAACGCGGGCTGGCCTCTGATTGGCTGCAACGGGTGGAGCAAAAATGACTCGAGGTATAGGGAAAATAACACGGGATTTTCGTTCCGGGGCGTTTATCTCGAAACCTAAGCAAAATCGTATCTAAACAATTTATACGAGTCGATTTAGCAGATTTTTCCGAACAATTTGATAGGTTATAAGTGCCACTTCATTGCAAATTCGAAAAGACTGTTTCAGTTTAAAAGTACGCACAATAGTGTGATTACATGCTTGGCGTGTGTTTGAGCAGTGTTTGAGTAACTCACTATTGTGCGTACTTTTAAACTGAAACAGTCTTTTCGAATTTGCAATGAAGTGGCACTTATAACCTATCAAATTGTTCGGAAAAATCTGCTAAATCGACTCGTATAAATTGTTTAGATACGATTTTGCTTAGGTTTCGAGATAAACGCCCCGGAACGAAAATCCCGTGTTATTTTCCCTATACCTCGAGTCATTTTTGCTCCACCCGTTGCAGAGGCCAGCCCGCGTTCCGATCCCTTATCTACGTTGACCACGCAGGCCTTCCATTCAATTGCGACTCTTGTTTACTTTTTGATTGGATGTGATCAAAAAGACCTTACATTTTACTATGTATGTGCGAAGAATACATTTAATTGCCATCCAAAGGTTTGACGATTACCGATTACCCAGTAATCGTGTAATCGATTACACTCTCATTTGCCCAACTCTGATGGGTGGTGGCATTCCGATAGAAACCCTTCCATCATCCGAGAGGTTTCATTCCGATAGTAACCCTCCCATCTCTACGGAAATTCTTCGACAGCTCAGGAGTTATCGGATAATTTCCGTAGAGATGGGAGGGTTCTCTATCGGAATGGCACCACCCATAAGATAACACGCACTCAATCATCGACTCGATAGCATTACGATACGACCGTTCATAATCAGCCTGCTGGTTTCAAATTAACGAGGGTGTTTCAAAATAGAGAGGTTGGGTTAAATGAGTTTTCCAATTATGGAGGTTTCAAATTGGAGAGGCGGAGAATTATGACTCTTCAAAATTTTCAAAGTAGAGAGGTTCAATTTATGCAAGTCTGCTTGAGCGTGAATATTTGAAAATGCAATCGCTTGATCAGAACAAAATGAATATATTTTAATCTGAATTTACAAAAAAAAATAAAGAAAAGTTGCTTCACTGTTGTTTAAACACTGTAAACACGCCAACATGACTGATCGGCTGATGCTAGTAGGCATCGCTTCAATTTACCAAGGTTCCGCGACTGATCTTTCCAACTTGTTTGTTATTAATGGACTGTATATAAATTTGTATTCTCCTTTTCAAAGATTGAGGGCGACAACTCAGACTAAGTGGAATAATGCTATTTTCAAATAAAAATAACTGAAATAAAATGAATCCTTGTCATCACCGTTGCCGCCGCTCGAACGAAAAGAAACGAAAGAGGGAGAATGTTAACCATGATGATTGATTAAATGCGAACAATAACGAAAACCGGTTCTTGTAAAAGAAAAGTCACGATATATCGATTGAATTAATCTAAACTAGAAAATGAACGTAAATATCTCTCGAAAACGTAAATTATCGCTGCGCGACGGTAAAAGTTGTGAATTTCAGGTCCGCAACGGGGACCGGAAAATTATGATGAATGGTGAACGCTAATGCAGTCTCGCAACAGGAGAACTACGGATGAGATGATAGACGAAAAGAAAAACTGAAAATTGTAGCCTCGCATCGGGAGTAACTACGAAGAGTGATGAGTGGCAGATTCGCAACGGGAATAGTGCCAAAGAGAGACAGAGAAAGAAACGGTAGATTCGCAGCGGGAATAGTACCGGAGAGAGAAAGAAAATAGTATGCTGCTCCGTAAGGACTCAAAGCAGAATAAGGGGTAGAGAACATGTCGAGCGTAAGCTTTCCTTGTTTTCAAAAGTGCGCGACGCACCGCGTTTAGGATCGTGAAATCGTAAGATTTATCATGTATTCCTACTCTTACTTCCCGAATGGAAAGTCTGAGCTCAGAGGTCGTATAGCTCAGAAGTGGTTGAAAAGATGAGAAACGCACTTTCGGTGGCACGGCGGCGCTCTCTATCAATGAGCTTGAGGCAACTTGCTCTGAGATAAAGCACAGAGTGTGCAGCAAGGTTGGTGTATGATTAGTTGCCTACCCCTATCTTTGAAGGAAAAACTTAGGAAAGAATTAATAAAAAGGCTTCGCGCCTGATTGTTAATAAAGAACTAACTCAAAACCGAACACAACTATAGAAGTTTACTTCAAATTACAGAGGTATCTGGCTGAGCGATTCAAATTGAAGAGGTTAATTTCGGAGATTTTACGACTTCAATTTACGCTCGTATTTTCTTCAAATTATAGAGGATTTTTCAAGAGAAATGAATTTTTTTTTCAACTTATAAAAGTTTTCACTGCTTAAAGGGATTCAAATTAGCGGAATTCCACTGTATGTGCAAGAAATTAATCTTTTCGATATCATACTCGAGTTTATTTCATTTCCGCAACTTGATCAGTCTCAGTGGCGGATCCAGAAAAGTTTTCTGGGGGGGGGGGGGCACGCCCGTAAAATTTTGAAATTTGCAGGTTGGTGGAAGCAATTTCGGGCTATTTGCTATAGAAAAAAGGCAAAATTTGAGGCTTCTGGGGGGAGGGCACGTGCCCCCGTGCCCCCCCCTCCCCCCGTGGATCCGCCACTGATTCAGTCTTATTACACGCCAATTCTAATTTCTTATTAAAATACTAAAAGCCAACTCAAATGGTCAGTATTCGCAAAATAATGTTTCTTCAGACGCCGTCAATCGGAAAGATATGCAAAATAAACACCGCGGAGTAAGAATTTTTAACTATTCACTAAATTTTAGAGTTCTACCTTTGATTTTCTGGAGTAACCTGGTCCGCAAAGCTCTTATTAGTACAATGAGAATGGAAACTCTGATAAGAGCCAATGGAAACATTTTGTCGGTCTATTCCGGTGACTTTTTAAAATGGTGGACTAATCTCTGTCTGTGTCTTTTGCATTGCTTTGAATGGGGATGGTTTGGAACTTGTCAAGATGGTGAACCGGAAATGAATGCTTCAAAATTAACCAAAGTTTCCGTACTTTGATTAAAGTTTTCTACGCTCCAAAGGTTAACTTAAATAACTTCGAAATGTCTAATCTTTCATTTCAAAGCTTAAAATATGATAGATTAAAATGATTTTTTCGAGAAACTATAAACACTAACATATGTTTTCAAAGCAAAAGAAAAAGTAAACAACAACAACAACAACTTTACATGTCCAGGAAAAATCCAAGTTTCGATCGAGTGTGCGTCGCTCGATGGTATGTAAAGAGGACCAGAGTTGTATCCAGAGTGTATCTTTCTCTCTGTTTGCCCCATTGAACGCATGTGCTAAGACAAAGATAGCACTCGGCTAAAGTCACGCATAATAAACTCCCCCCCCCTCCCCCATCCTTCTCACATATCTGTTTTAAAGGGGTAGAAAGAGAGAGATCCATCGATAACTTTCTGGATAAGTCTCTGGAGTCGGAAAATAGTTACTATCGCGTGCCCATCGAGACAGACTCAGCGATGTATGTGACTTATGGTATACTATCACCTGCACAATCGGCGCTAGAAATAAAATCAGTTGAGTCAACCAAATTCCATCCAGGCAACAAGTGGTACTATAACGAAAGTTCGAACTGAGTGAATGGAAAACTGTAAGTCAAAAATACACAGACTTGAAATACCGCGGGAATTAAGGTTCCATCTAATATTTTTCTGCGATGGATATCTGACTATAGGGGGTGATTATGAAAGGAGTAATAATGAAATGAATCCGGCGACACAGAAAACTGGGTTTGCTACCGGAGCTGAGGAAAGGAGAAAAGGTTAATTCTATGCAATCGTCGATTTATTCGATTGACTCGGCGTTGCCTAACTTACCAAATAATGGGTCTGTTGCAAACTTTTGCTACAACGATTGAGAGTGTATAATCTATTGTAAAATCGCCTGAAAAGTCCATTGGTGGCATCAGAAAGTCATAAAATGCAGTAATAAACTCACAAGAGGCGTTTAATTAAATCCAAGATGGCGGTAAAATATCGAGCAATCTGTATGTATCCACCTTTAACATCCAAGGATTGCCAACGTTGACAACCTCGCAGCTTCAGAGGTTATGTGTTTATTTACGTTGTGATTGGGTTAGATCGATATTGTGAGGTTGGCTATCCTTGGATGTTCGTGGTGCATGCATACAGGTTGCTCAATATTTTACCGCCATCTTGGATTTCATTAAACGTATCTCGTGAGTTTATTACTGCATTTTATGACTTTCTGATGCCACCAATGGACTTTTCACGCGATTTTACATGAGATTGAACATCCTTTGGCGCTGTAGCAAAAGTTTGCAACAGACCCATTTCCGAATAATTTTTTGCCAAACTCTGCCTTAAAATCATATAAAGTATAGGTATTCAATAGTTGCCTTAAAATCGTCTAAAGTATAGGTATTCAATAGTTTTTTTTCGACTTCAAACAAATCGCAATTTTTGATCGCCTAGGTTTTGATTTGGGACCACAGTGCGACGTTGCGTACCCCGGCTTTATCGGAGTTTTACCCTGGGGCTCTTTACAGTCCACGCCGCATCGCTTATTAGGCCATAGGGTATACTATAGGCAAGGCGGTGAGACGGGTGGGTGGTCAGTTCTTATTAATAAACGAGGCTAGTGCGTGCACGGACTGACTCCACCCCCTTTCCCCACCACTCCACCCCCATCCCCACCCATACCTTTCCATTTTCCGATCATCGAACCGCGCTGTGCCTCTTGCCGCGCTGACTTCAGAAGCCACGCGGCCTGTACCCCTAAACCAGCAATTCACCAACAATAAACGCGAAGGGATCGGCCCGGCCCGGCCGTAGTACGTGATGAAGATGTTTAATGGTGAGGTCTTATCACGCGACAGTGCAGGACGTTGTGGCCCTGGACGCGCGCGGTGGTATTATTGAAGCGGTGTTCAACGTTTTGTCGCGGTGCTTGAGAGCGTCCAGCGACGAAAATTGTGTGACCGGACACCAAGTACCGAACACCGGACAGCGCAAGGCAAAGGTTGCGGGGCGCGTGTTTGATTAATGCGTCTAGCAGGCGACTAACGCGAGACGACAAATGGACGGAACAAGGTATCAATAAAGGAGGAAACAGCAGCTTGACCTCTTCGATTTCCGCTCAGTGCTCTCGTTTCGGTTTCAATCGCGCGGATCTACAATCCATCGATTGCTCAACCGGTTGAGGCAAAGATTATACTGTTTAGAGTCTTTCTATTAAGGCTGTCGTTTTGAGGATATTTTACCTTCACGGAAAAAAAGACCGGTAAAATTTACCGTCTGCTAGCAAATATGGTAAACAGTGGCGAGGCGTGCAATTTGCCAACGTTCCTCCCCCCCCTTTAAACACATTAGCAAGGTCGAAACATCTGGTCATCTTCGATGACCAAAGCATTCGATTCTTTCAGTGAGTTTAAATGGAGAAAGTACATCGTTGTCAAATTTCACGCCTCGCTACTGATGGTGAATAAAATGCACCTTGTGGTAAATTAAGATAACTTGTTGGTACATTTTACCATTATCTGGAGAAATTCAACATTCTTGATATCAGACTCCAAAACCAGTTATGCAGATGGTAAATTCTATCATTCGTTTTTGTCCGTGTTTCAACACCGCTCTTGAGTAAATTCGTATCTGACAATGAGACTAGATCTGCCTCACACAATGTCAGCTTTTTATTCATTTTAAGATGCGACTACTAATAATTCTTTATTAACTCTTGAAGAATAATATTTCCTCGAGCGCCTTCAACCAAGTGTGTATGCAAAATCAGCACCACGATGTAGGAATAATTAACTAATCGCTCAGTTTGAGCGATCGAATAATGATTTGTCTTCGTCACCTGGCAGTTAAGGGATTATAGGGGCATTCTACAATTCACCTATGCTTTAACCGCGATTGGAGCAAAGATTGCTGAATTGAGTTTATTGTTTGTATAACTGAGTAATAATCAGTGACTAAACTAGGTCTAAATAGAATTCGTTTCTATCAAACGACGGAGTTTAGAAAGAAATCTTCCTTGACGTTTCCTTAGTTCAACTTATATTTGACAATAATTTGGTAAATTGGTAGAAATGCGATTATTCGAATTTTTAAGAAAGTACTGAGTAATGTGATTTATGTGAGTATTTAACTGTTTGCTTGGTTTGAGTTTTACCTATATTCCCTGCTGCATAAAAATGTTCAAAAATTAAGCTTTGCTTCTTTTAATTACCTAAAAAACCACCCTCCGCATGAAAAATTTTAACTGCAAAAGTTTCTTTTTGAAGATTTACGTCCGATGTGTGTTCATGAAAAGGATCTCAAAAATATGGCAAATGGGGTCGATGCGGGGGAGGGAGGAAGGGGGTGACTCCGATGGAGAGACACAGGCAACTTTTGAAACCACGCCTTTGCAGCGCGTTAAAATTACACGAAATATAAATTAAACTCATCCATCATTACAAAAGGCGGCATCGCTTAACCTCACCGTCGCATGCCGTTTAGTGACAAGACGATGCCTGACTCCCTCAGTCCCACCCCTATCGCGCGCCCCCACGCTCCGCCCGCCGCCCCCCCCGCCCCCGCCGCCAACGCCGATACTTTTCAACGAAAACCCATCGGCATCGCAAGCAACTTTTATTTAATATCAACCGAAACCATCCATTTTTTTTTTTTTTTTTTATATATATATATATATATAATATTTATTATTAATATGAGAAAAACGCTTTCAAAATATTAGGTGTGCTCATAAAAATAATTATTAAATCGATTTCCATTCTGATTTCTAAAGAAAGAGCTCACCTTATGTTCCAGTGACCCCTCTTTACGAATAATTTTCAGACAGCTTCAAGTATAGTCGGTTTTGCTTTCAATTCAGTGTTGCCAGATTTGGAAAAAAATATACACTCTTTAAATTTCAGTATTATGGGAAATAGGGCTGTTGCACACTTCTTCTGTGACTGATTTTTTTTCTTTTTTTTCGGAAGTTTAAGAGTCCTCTTTCGCCAACTAGGGCCCAACAGTCGAAATGGAAGAGAGAAGAAGAAGGAAAGATGATAGAGAGAGAGGGAGAGAGAGAGAGAGAGAGAGAGAGTTAGAGTGTTAGTTACATCCATGTCCTTCCGAGATGACTAGATCTGAGACCGTCAAATCTTGTCACCTCGGCCGGGATTCGAACCCGGGACCTCTGGGTTAGTGGCCAGTTGCGCTGACCACCAGACCACGGAGGCCGACTCTGTGACTAATTTAACTGTCGATTCTGGCGTAAAACCCTCAAATAATAACGATGGCAGCACTGAAAACTTCCAAAATGCACTCCTAAACTCAATAACCGCTT
The DNA here is from genome assembly GCA_011764245.1 of Trialeurodes vaporariorum. Taxonomy (NCBI): domain Eukaryota; kingdom Metazoa; phylum Arthropoda; class Insecta; order Hemiptera; family Aleyrodidae; genus Trialeurodes; species Trialeurodes vaporariorum. Next base: position 59,768,703 of record VMOF01000035.1, on the reverse strand, counting down.
TTATTTGCTCGAGCCTAACAGTGGCGTAGGGCAGTAATAATGGGAGAATCCCATAATACTGTACCTCTATCACGAAGTGACCAATGAGATACGACTTTCTTTGACGCCACCGCAGGTGTCACGGTACCGCATTCGTCGGGTGTTGATCACTACTCTGTTAAGTAATTACTCTGTGAATCTTTCTTGTTAAAGGGGTGTATCCACCTGCGAATGTAAAAGCGCGAATAAACTGATTGAGCCAATGAGCTGTCTTGAAGTCGATAGGTCGAGTCCGATGTATCGACAACAAAGAAGCTCATTGGCTCAATCAGTTTATTCGCGCTTTTAAATTCGCAGGTGGATACACCCCTTAAACTTGAGCGAGAGACGGAACTAAGGTAGGAATCTCCCATTATTACTGCTCTACGGCACCACAACCCTTACGCAAATTAATTCGTTTATTGAGTAATGGAGTGGATTTCGGAAACTTTTAGTGCTACCATCGTAATTTTTTAATGTTTTTGCTCCAGAATCGCTTTTTAAAGAGCTTATAGCAAAAGTGTGTGCAGCAACCCCATTTGTACATTTTTTGCTAAATTTGGCAGCACTGCGCTGCCTCAATTTGACAACCTGGAGTCTCGTACAAATTACACTTTTTCACCTCGCTGCAAGGCGTTGATTTGCTTTTAAGAAGCTTTCAGACTTTTTTTTTTTTTTTTTTTTTTTTTTTTTTTTTTTTTTTTTTTTTTTTTTTTTTTGGAATCGATTATGAGTTCTTAACTTTTGGTGTAGTTCACTCTTTGCTCTTTCCCCCCACAACTTTTATATTTGTGTTCAATTGAATATATTTCCCTCGTAACACTGACTTTTAACAGTCTCTTTTGCTGCCGATACTGTTAGTATCTTATTCACTGCAAAATTGCTAGTTAAATCTGGACAATGTCAACAGTTAACCAAATGGGGTTGTGTCCACAGGTTTGCTGCAAGCGATTGAAGGGTCAATAAAATTCAGATCTGATGCGAACACCTGCAAAAATAACGTTGTATTGACACGCTTAAAACTAACGAAATTCAATCGGACGCTCATTAACCCTTTACATCTGGCAATATTACAAACCCTTCTCACTAATTCTTTATCAATCTCGATATACAGGGTGTAAATTAAAAAAGGAGCCAGGCCGAATATCTCGAGAACGGCTCCGAATTTCGAAAAAAGTTGAAACATATGTTCAGTTATTTTGAGAGGTAGTTCAGTGTATGACTGCGTACTGCACAAAAAGACTCTGATGTGTAATATTTTCTCAATCGGTGGAAACGCCCTTAATTTATCCATCAAATGGGGCTATTGCACACTTTTGCTATAAGCGATTTAATAGTCGATTATGGCGTGAAAACCTCAAGAAATAACGATGGCGGCACTAAAAACTTCCAAAATCCACTCCTTAACTCAATAAACGCAGTTATTTGCGGGAGCGTAATGGTGGCCGAAGGCACTAACAATGGGAGATTCCCATCGAACAATTCTGAAACTCCATCACGAAGTGACCAATAAGAGACTACTTTCATTTGACACCGGTGTCACTTGGTGTTGCGGTACCATTCATCGGATGTGGATCATCACTCTGATGACTAATTACTCTGTGAATCATCCTTGTCAGCATAGAAAGAGTGACGAAATTAAGATAGGAATCTCCCATTGTCAGTGCCTTCGGCCACCATTACGCTCGCGCAAATAACTGCGTTTATTGAGTTTAGGAGTGGATTTTGGAAGTTTTTAGTGCCGCCATCCTTATTTTTGAGGTTTTTACGCCATAATCGACTATTAAATCGCTTATAGCAAAAGTGTGCAATAGCCCCATTATCCGCAAATATTTTTAAAATCATCGACGACTCCCCATCATCGAATGTGAAAATATTACAAATGTGAGTATTTTAGGGCGTTATACAGTCATACGCTGAACTGGACTTTGTAATCTTTTCTCAATCGGTGGAATCATCTGTGAGTTGAATAATGATATTAATTATACGCAAAACGGCAGATTTGATCCTATAACGTTATTTTTAAGTGATTTTCACTTTCAGAATGAATCTCGCAATAGCTGATGAGATAACGGCGTACCCATTCGATGAGACCTAAATCGTTCCGGGATGGTAGAAGCGAAGTTTACCGGAATGAGAAGATTTTGTCTTATTATTTTGTATTTATTTATTTTTATTCTCTTTTTCTTTTTGTTTTTCGCTGCCATTAAGAGTGAGTGTGATCGAGAAAATACTGAGGCCTGATCCCTTCACCCCCTTTTCCACCTTCTGTGCACCCTCTTAGTGGTCGATGCAGCCCCTCCTATTTTGTTTTTCCTCTCCTCTACTCTGCCCGCCCTTTTTCTCTCTCTGTCTGTCTCGAAGTATTTTCCGCTTTTGACAGGTGAGTAAGCCAATTTTTGTTTCAACCGCGAAAATGTCTGCCCTCCCCCATTGAAAACGATTCAAACTTCGTAATCGCATTGCTGGGTGTCGTGGATGCAAGACAATGTTGTCAATTGTAATGCGGCGATAGAAAACTAAAAAAAAAAATAACGCGACTATCGAAGAAAACACTTACAAGATAACGTGTCTTCGGGCGCCTTCAATTCATTGTATAGGCAATTTCAACTCCCCCGAATACGAATAGTTAACTACCTTCCCTATATAAACGGAAGCGTGGCGTTCTATTTGAATTAACCTGGCCCTTAGAGGGTTAATCACATCGCAAAACTCATCTGTAATTTTTAACTAGGTACTCAAAAACGATAGTGTCTGTTTGAGACGACAGTTTGTTTTTTTGGTTTTTGTTTTTGTTTTGTTATGTTTTATGCTATGTTTTTTTTTGTAGTTGTTGTGGTTGTGGTTGTGGAAAGTGGTTGTGGAATGGTTGTGTTTAATAAATCCGTCAGATGGTGTGTGGACACTGTTTCACAGGTTGCCTACGTACTCACCATTATAGGAGTAAAGAAATGCAGGATGCAGAACACCTCCATGCAAGAGGACGGCCAACCATATTGACTTACTTTGACATGATAGCACGCCACGCATGTAACGCCCAATGTTCAATCTTCTGAAGCGGTTATTACATAGTTGAGGTGACAAAATGAACCAGACTTGAAAGACCGGAACATGTCTCTCATTAACTAGTTGAATGGAAGATACCCCTTCCGTGTGAGCGCTACGCTTCCCGCTGTACAAGCTTGATCCTAGCGAGGAGGCATCAAGAGGTGGTGATTCGTGTATTTCGAGGAATCGATGTCTGTTTCATATAAACCTATGGAAATGAATCGATTCACAAGGCGTTTAATTCGATACTTTTGCCCAATGCACATTGCACAGGCTCAAACGATATAATAATGATAATCATGCATGTTCGCTACATTATAGGCAATTAGGCAACCCGTCTATCTGTGTTTGCGAGCCTACTCCGACTGAAAATATACGGTCAGTGGCGTCGCGTGTCATCTGGCAACAATGCAACTGCTCCATTTAAACTCATTACATTTATCGAATTTTCCTTGTGCACTGGTGCACCCCCTGAATTCGATATTTTACATGAGTTTAAATGGATAGAATACATTGTTGCCGAATTGCACGCGACGCCACTGTATATACGGTACAAGCAGAGCTTCCACATCGTGTATGTTTAATGACATATTTTCATTCAATAATAATTCCTCCGTTTGATCAAAAGATTACATGCTTGTTCAGTTTATAACTGTCATGGAAACACGTACTCGCGTCTGTAATCTTTTTTAGGTGCTATCGCGTAGCAAAGCACCCTATGCTATCGTCGCTGTATGTATGTATGTGACGCTCGGTGGTCATCTAGTTTCCAAGCAAAAAGTGATAGTAATTATCAAAATATGTTCACGAAACTTTGCAGAAACGTTTATCTATATTTTTCGGTGAACTGCCAAAAATTCGAAAGCATTTGGTCAAGTATTTTCAAAGTTATCGAGGTTTTTTTCAATCGGTGGAATCAACGTCAAAAGATCAGAATTCATTGTGAGTCTTCAAAAATGCTCAATTTTTCTCAGCAATATGACTTAATAACATCGTGGAAAAAATAGATGTATCAAATCAAATCAAGGAAGAAACAGGAGTATTGAAAATTAAACATTTCCATGGAATTTTTGATGTTTGATATCACTAAATATTTGTTATTTAACTATAGCTACGTATACCCACTTAATTTGATGAGTCTTCAAAAATGTTCAATTTTTCTTAGCAATATGATTTGATTAAATCACAGAAAATTGAGATGTATCATGGCAAATCTAGAAAGAAATATAGGATTATTAAAAATTGAAAATTTCCATAGAAACCCTGATGTTTGATTTTTCTAAGTATTTGTCATTATTGTTTTTGATGCGGTAATTGAGCTTACTGCGTAGACCCACTTACTTTGATGTTTCTCGCTCTTGAATCTGACTTTGGGCCGCAGTGGCGTAGCGTGCAATGTGGCAACGTTGTAATGTGTCCATTTAAACCCATGTAAAAGGTCGAATGCGAAGGTTTTCACCGAACACCCAGCAGTTCGATCTTTTTCATGAGCTTAAATGGACACAGTACAACGTTGCCATATTGCACGCTACGCCACTGCTTTGGGGCTGTTGAAAGCTTCTTCTTTCATACAGTTTAAAATGTAGGTATACGGTGTACCGGTCCACATGGGTTTACTACGGAGGATTGCTTCGTATGTTATATGTATGCTGAATTTGGCAACGTCGGAAAAGAGATACGGCAAAAAGAGTTGATTAGCAAGGAAAGCTGCAGTCATCATATTAGTAATCCAGTTCCGTTTGCCATCCCTGCTAAAGCTCGATTCTTTGCGGCGTTGCCGTAATGAAAACTATTTCTACGTTGCTGTGTCAGTTTTATTCTTTCCTGTCTTATAATATCTTGTCCCAGAAAAGATTGGATTTCACAATTCTACGCATTTCCTGAAAACATGAGCTTCAAACCTTAAATAGGGCAACCTGGTTGGTTAGGATCAGCAAAGAAGCTGATGTTTTCATTCAAACCGACATTTGCGTTAGGTCCAATCTATCTTGGGACAGCCTATATTCATGTATGAATTGCATCATACGTCATTAATACGAATATTTTCAATTGCGTTTATATGTTACTTTTTTATATATAGGTATATAGATAGTAACTATACTTGAAATAAGTAAAAGTTAATCACATCCGATATAAAAGTGCCTTCTTAAAGTTGTTTCATTGGTTTCATTGTAAAATTTCCTACTAGAATTACTCTTTATGTTTTGTTTTTTTACTTGTGGAAATATAGTCAAAATTAGCATTTCTAGTCATATTTTCCATGTCTAACCCCTCCCTTTGACACGCTCCATTGTGCGGTCGTCACTGTATTGTCACAGCTCGATGCGTGAATTGAAATAGACCTGTTTAGTGATGACGTCAAGATCAAAATTGGATCAGAAAAAATGCTCTATCTCGCTCACTTTCACCCATAAGAAATCAGATCCAAATTTTCGAATGCAAATTCATGCCAGTTAACAACCAGTTTCTCAAATTTTATTGCACCATTAGATTGCACACGAACCATAAAGTATCTTTTCATTCCGACATAGCTCTTGAAAGATCACAAGCTAACTTACCATCACTGTTTTACCGAAAGATGTTCTATGTTTTTTCTTGTTTTACTCACGATCTCTTATGGGCGTATCACTGCCATGACACTCAATCATCCTAACCTCTCTTCGACTCGTATCGAAGTTTGTTCGAGTTATAACGCGTGGTGTGAGGGTGCCGAAGAGCCAACATCCTGGAACTGTATGACGTATGTCCATAAGAAACTGTGAGTGGGACAAGGACAAAACATAGGATTTTCTTCGATATAACTGTGATTGTGCATTAATGCGTGATGTTTAGAAAATGTTGTTTTAACGTGATAATATTTTAAGTAACATGGAAAAAATTAACTGGTAGAATTTACCATATGCCTAGCTGATTTTGGAGTTAGCCATCAAGTATGGCAAATTTCTCTAAATGATGGTAAGATGTACCAACAAATTAACTTAATTTACGATAATAATGTACGTTGCATTTACCATCTACATGATAGCTGACTCCAAAGTCAGCGCAGATGGTAGATTCTACCTGTCTTCCATTTTCCGTGTACGTTGAATTCAATGGTGCAATGAAATCTGAGAGAACTTGTGATTTACTAGCTCGAATTTGCATTTGAAAATTTGGATCCTGTTTCTTATGGGAAAAACCCCACGAGAGCGAGTGATATGGAGATGGAGCATTTGTTTGGATCAAATTATTTTCGTGAATTCACATTAAACAGGTCTATGAGAAAATGTATCAGTGAATCACGAGCTAAGAAGGGAGCAGGCTTGTTCTTTATGGATTTCAGATTACGAGTTGTTTTTTTTAATCGATTTGGCAACATGTTCTTAGAGAACGTTTTGCACTGCGTAGGATTTTGTGGCTTAGCTCCCATTTCGGAGGAAAAGAGCTAATACAAAAGGTAATAACTTTTTCGTGCCTCTGCATGATGCCGCCGTTCGGTTCCCGATATCCCAATAACTGCACTCAAGGATAATCGAATCTTCGGCGGAGTGCCGTAGATAGCTTATTCCGTCTCCTCTTCATTTCGTCTCGCATAAACTACGAGTAATGAAAAATAATTCAAATACTGAAGAAATTTCTACGAAGTTCAAAAGTATGAATTTGCCAGTTCAAACGATTTTTTTTTATTCTTTTCATAGGATTATAGCGCCTCAAGTTAAGCTGTTGGGAATTTTACTCTTTCAACGTATGAGCTGTGATGCATTGATCGACGGAATCCGTCGGACGGATTCTATATTTACTTCACCACCGCGTCAGTGGCACCGATTCAGCAAAAGCGTCGGGGGGGGGGGGGAGGGCAATCAATCCAAAGCTTTTAATTTACAATTGAGGAGTTCTTTGGTCAAAGGGTGGATATAACAGAGCGTTTGCTCGAGCTCAAAGGTCCTGATTTCAAATTGTTATTAAACTCTGATGAGGAAAATTGGGGTTTCATAATTACACGGGGAAAAAGTAAAATGGCTATATAATCTGGGGGGGGGGGGTTGGACAAAGTGATTACCTTGAACTTTTCGTGTGCTTTAGCTGAACTAACTTTTACTTAGAATAAACGCAATTGCATTCATAATATCAGAATTATTATTATTATTTTATTTGTGCTTTAGTTGCAATAACTTTTACTTAGAATCAAATTTAATTTCATTAAATAGCACCACTAAGAAAAGTGGAAGAGTAAATTTCATCCTCCGATGGTTCCTACATTATGTTTATGGCTCTGGGGATGGTTAGTACTTAAAGCGTGATAGATCAATTTTACAGCATTTTTCAATATTATTTTTTCAGTAACATTTTAAGTTCTAGAAAGGGGTCGTCACCTCAGGTTAAGTATCCCACCTGTTACATTTTGAAACTATTTTTTCGTTTTATAACATGAAAGTTACAACTTTTAAGGGGAAAAAAAGAGTGATACACTGAAAAAACAAAGTTTATGTACAGCCAAAGCAGCATTTTAAAATCGCTTCGCAGAGCAAAAGTTTAAGCTGTACCCGAGAAAGTTGCAGGTGTACCAAAGCACTACTTCATTTGAGTAACAACCTCTTTTCTTGCTTTGGCTTTACCGAAGTAGTGCTCCAGGACAACCACAACTTGCTCCGTCAGAGCTAGGAGTTTTGCTCTGCGAATAAGCTATTCTAAAAAGCTGCTTCGGTTCTACTTAAACTTTGTTTTTTTCAGTGCAGGTAATTTTACTGTTGTCTGACATCTTACCCTTTCTATTGCTAAAAGTAATTTTTAAATGTGACGGGTGGGACAGTTAACCTCGAATGATCCGAGGGTTAACACAGAAACAGTCCAGTCTATCAACACTATCAACAGGCCTTCGACGACGCGACGCGACGGAAGTAGCGACTCGTGCAATTTGACAACAATGTTATCCCTCAATTTGATTGTATGTAAAACAATCGATTCGAAAGTGAAGCAGCGCTTCACAAGCATTCGATTATTGAACATAGATTCAAATGGAGCGAATACGCTGTTGCCAAATAGCACGAGCCGCCTCTGCGCGACGGCTTGAATCATCGTACGTAAAGGTAGTTTCGGAAGTGCAGACGCACCTAGACTGATCATCTTTAGAATTTGTCAACACAAATTCTCACATATACTATGCAGTAAAAATGAATGAACGTCATTTTGAGCGTTGGCTTTTCTTGGACGAACGCTTTAAAATAAAAATTCCATAGTTGCAGGGTAGTTTCGTTTTAATTTGAAGGAATGGAAATTGAAAGGTAGCCAAAGATAATCAGTCTAGGTGCATCTAACACTTCCGAAAATGACTCTATAAGTATATGAAGGATATGAACCAGTACCCTAGTTTGTGCATAATTTGGCATCATATGCTTTGTGTAATCTAAGCATATGCAAAAGTATCGATTTTTTGGAAGTTACATTGAATCCTCGCTGATCGATCATTTTACGTTGGTTCGAATGGAGAGAATTCAATGCTGAAACATTTCAAGCGCCGCCACTGCACGGAGAAAAATTTATATTCGGGGCTACCAGAATTACTTCTACGTAATAGTTAAATGTTCATTCGCGTATCCTAACTATAGATTTCTGGTAATATTCAAAATACATTTTTCGTTGAAACCAGCAATATCTTCACAGATACCAGAATTTACATTTAACTATTCCGTGGAAGTAATTCTGGTAGCCTCTATAATATAAATTCAACTCCGTGTGTTAATTTAAGCAGAGAAAAAATATTTTATGAATGCGAAGTCAATGACACAAAATCCCACGTCACATTAAATTTAATCCTAATCTGTCGCCGTTGCGGGGTTCGAACTTTAAACGTTCATAGATTAGACACACTTCATCGTCTATGATCACCCAATACAAACATTTCCTTTCTGCCTTTACCAGAAAGCCCAGCTCACCCTCCCCTCCCACCAGTCTGGTTTATCAGTGAATAAGGTTTTATGAAAGTAAGTTGGGAGTGAAACACTCACCTCAGCGCCCTTACACCACCAACCTCCCCCCCCTACACAACTACCCCTCGTTATGATAATATGTGCGGTTGCTGTTTCTAACACCCCTCCCACCCCTCCCTCCCCTCTCCTCTCCCCCCCGACTTTTCCACTGGCGGTCTAGTCTCGTGCCCCCGTAATGCGGTGCTTATTAAAATAACGGCTGTTTTCAATGAGGGAAAGAGAGAGCGAGAGAGATGAAGGGAGTTCACGTAAGTGCGAGAGAGAAACGGCGGGCATGAGTGTGGTTGGAAGGAGAAGCAAGCTCAAATTAGGCGAGGTATGAGGAGAAAATTAGCAGCAGTCATCCATGTTTTATCTTCAAAGTTTAGGCTTTTACCCCCGCTCGAGTGTTGCGGGCTGCAGCGCAGCGTTTGCGAGTGTATCTCAGGAAGTTTTGTGTGGGTAATAAATAAATACGAGTTTTTCTCATTACTAGCCTTCTTTTTGATTTTTTTTTTTTCAATTTTCCTGAGGTATCTTCATCTCTATCGTTGCGGATAACGTTCATGATGGCTCCGCGTTGAGGTCATTAAAATGTGTGCGTAATTTTGTGTTATTTTGGATAATTCAATTTTGAAGCTGGTTTTGTCCGTGGTTTCTGACCCCCCTTTCTCTCTCTCTCTCTCTCTCTCTCTCTCTCTCTCTCTCTCTCTCTCTCTCTCTCTCTCCTCTCTCTCTCTCTCTCTCTCTCTCTCTCTCTCTCTCTCTCTCTCTCTCTCTCTCTCTCTCTCTCTCTCTTTCTCTCTCTCTCTCTCTCTCTCTCTCTCTCTCTTTCTCTCTATAATTGAAAGATAGATATAGGGGCGAAATTCGCATTACTGTCCCTTTCTCCCTCCCCCTTTTTCCTTTTCAAACACATTATGCTTTCAAATGGGTATTCAAAAAAGAACAAGGATCTATTCTCTTGACCTTCCTAGGTCCTAAAATGTAATTGAAAAAAATTAAAAAAATTCTGTAAAATTGATCCATGCGGTGACTTAAGTATTAACCATCCACATCGCTACACAAAATAAGAGCTATCGGAGGGTGAAAAGAAGTGCTAAATGGTATATTGTGCCCCTGCCTCCGGCTTATGTTTGTTTCATAAATTATGCTTCCAAGCTAATTTGTTTGCAAATATGCAGGGAAAATACAATGAGCACTGAGGAAAAACGCAGGAAATTTGCAGAACTCCGAAAATGAGAGGACAGTTCCCTGGTTAAAGTCTCGATTCTTTTTATACCATCTTTATAAAAGCGAATTTTATTATGAGGTACGGGTGAAAATTTGTGGTTTCGGAACTTTTCGGGGGACACCGGACGCCAAAGTTAACAAAATCGTCTCTAGCGAATCAGGAGCGTTGTTCATTTTCGTATTCCATCGTTGGACTCTTCTCGCCACCATGCACCTCCCATAACGGGTTCAAATTCCTAGGTTCGGCTGTATAGCATCGCACTTTGATCTGAGATGGACAACAAGTGGCAAAAAATCAGCGAAAAGAAGTAATTATACATCGACTTTTTCGATCATTCGATCAGTGACATTTCTAGGTTATAATTATTTATTTAAAGGATTCTCTGTGACTAAAGCTTATCTCAAAAGTTTACAAATAATGGATCAATGAGAGATTCACTCTCTGACTTTTAGCCACTTTTCGACAATTTCAGGCCGGTAGTGCATCGGTGTCATCTATAATTGTTGCCGAACAAACAGTTCGGGTGAGACAATAAAATGCACAGACGTCGATTAAAAAATAATAAATTTCGCTTTATGATGAGGCACATTTAGGAAACATAATCAGGAAGCAAGCGCTGTTGCGCGATCCATGAAGTTTTGAGCTTTTCCGAGTTTATTACCACATCAATCAACGATAGGGTGGGGGAGGGGGGCGATCAGGAGATGAGGCGACAGATGAGAGGGGCTAATGAGGATCTGGGTCAGTCGGAAAAGAGATGGCCCCCAAGAGTGGTACGTATAGTGAGAGTTTCCACTGCGGTGCTTTGCTTACCGTGTTCCATGTTTCTCTCTCTCTCTCTCTCTCTCTCTCTCTCTCGCCCTCTCACCCCCCTCCCTCCCTCTCTCTCTCTCTCTCTCTCTCTCTCTCTCTCTCTCTCTCTCTCTCTCTCTCTCTCTCTCTCTCTCTCTACCACAATCATTATCATTAGAGAATTGTCGAAAATTCTAGCGAAACAGAGCACACAGCCCTCGCACTCTGAGCTTTGAGCAGTGAGCAGGACAAGACAAGAAATGACCGTGTCGAGAGTGGAAGCAGTAGGAGTTAAGAGGGGAGGGGGTTCTGGGGGGGAGAGAGCGAGAGGATACAAGGGTGTTTTGTGAGGGTTTACGCGGATATCTCTTGCAGAGTGCCGCTGCGTATGCTAATAAATAAGCTTTGACCGTCCCTGATGCTCGATCGGGGGGGGGGGGAGCTTTTGGGATGTGGGGAGGAGAGTGTATAAGAACGCAGTGTTGTCACTTGTGTGATCCATATCACTCTCAACAAAGATTACTTTGGAGTTGAAAAATGATATCATGTTTAACTCTTTCAGCATACAATTAAAAATCTGTCTACAAAACTGGGGTGAAAATCGGAGCAATAAACATTAAAATGAGGGTGAATGTCACTCTCATGAATAGCAAAAATAGAATGGTTAAGGAGCAGTAGCGCACCGAGAGTTTCTTCATCTCTCTCTTTTCTCCATTAAGAAACGTATGTTAGACGAGGATGGACAAGGGGATAAAACCCCCTCTTTCTGTCCTTTTCCTACTTATACAATCAAATGGGAAATGAGAGAGATGGAAGAAATCCTGGTTGCGCCAGTGATCAGAAGCAAAGAGCGGAAAATACTAACGACGAGGGTGTTCATGCCTCCTTTATGGAGTAAAATCATATTCGAATTCCGGAGAAGTGCAAATTACTACTATATTTTTCCTCCTTTTCACACCATCTTCTACTACACAAATATCTTACTCCCAAAACTATATACCCGGAGAAATCATGGCTTTTATGTAACCGGAGTTGGAGTGAACATTTCGAAAAGTGTACCACGCCCGAGTCATTTAATTTCGAAGCTCGTTATCTCTCACCGACAGTAAAAGCTAAAATGCAAATAAAGATCATAAAAAAGCATAAGAGGCCAATCGTTGGTACTTTCAAAATAATATTTCATCTAGCGCCTTCAATCACCGGGACAGGCAAAATAAATACCTCGGAGTACGAACTAATGGAGCTGTTGCAAACTTTTGCTACAGGCTTATTAATAGTTGATAATGGGGTAATACCCAGTAAAAATAACGATTAGCGCACTAAAAAATCACGAAATCCACTCTTAAACTCTCAAAATGCTTTTAAACGCGAGACCGTAATGGCGGCCGGGGCCGCGATTTTCATTGGGGTTCCCTATCTCCAATCAGCGCCATCTACACTAGGTGTTCTCGCAACACCACACAAGAAGGAGAAGAAGCATACAATTGCCATAAGAAAACCGCGGCCATTACGGTCTCGCATTTAAAAGCATTTTGTGAGTTTAGGAGTGGAATTCGTGATTTTTAGTGCGCTAATCGTTATTTTTACAGGGTATTAACCCGTTATAAACTATCAATAAGCCTGTAGCAAAAGTTTGCAACAGCTCCATTACTGAATTAGAGCGAGTCCTCTCTTTGATTTCTTCTGGTAACCGGAACCTCGGTGTAGTTAAAGGACTAAAAATGAGGTCAATCGAAGAATTTGTGTTCAACATGAAAGGAGGACACTCGAAAAATGTAGGGATTTTTTAGTAAATTTTCTTTTATTTTTTTTATTTTTTTTTTGAAGAGGATAAAAAAGTGTTTAGGTGGGTTGCGTCTCCAACACTTTAATTAAAAATTTGACTCTATGACTCAAATTTTAATCGATGAATGTGCAAAGGTTCACATTTCACGTGACATAATATATGTACGGGTTTTCTTTCATACCTCGTATATTTATCTTTATTTTCATACAAAGTAAATAGCAAATGTGTGAAAACCGAAAATTACAAGTTATTTTCTACCCGTTTCAAGTGAAAAGACGGATAAAGAAAAGACTACCAGGATTAAAAAAAAAAAAAAAAAAAAAAAAAAAAAAAAAAAAAAAAAAAAAAAAGTCTGTATGTATTCTCCAGAGTCGTGGTCAGGTATTCCTCTGTCTTTCTTTATCTTTGCCCATTCAACCGCATTCGTTAGAAAGGAATGGAGCGAGAGCGAGGGTTATCGACCATCTAGTGACTTCAGTGCCGCATATCTACTTTTTTCTACAACCAAAGAAAGAGAATGATAAATGGGGCAGTTGCAAGGGTCTGAAATGTTGCGCCTTTTAAAAAGAAAATGAAAGTATTTGATGAGCTGAGAACAAAGATGCCTTTGGTTTCTAATCAGGTCTGTCTCATTGTTCCGAAGATGAGATTTTGGCCCAAAAATACATTGTTTTAAATGGGGATTCCGCGTAAAGTGAGGTCGCTACGCACATGATTTTTTATACAACTTTACACGTTGTATCTCTAAAACCGGCACACTTGTGAAAAAACCAAAGGCCCCAGTGTTCTCAGCGCATCAAGTTCTATCATTTTCTCTATATAAAAAAAAAAAAAAACACAACATTTCAGACCCTTGCCTCTGCACCATTCCTGGCTACAGCTGTGGTATCGACACATCATCAAACAGTCGCGTACATGTACATTAATCCTTTCAATAGTAGCAAAGAATGCAATGGAGTCTTCTCGGACTAGGGCTAATTTAAATCGGAGCGAGGAACTAAAAAATCTAATAGCACGAACAAGAGAGTGGTAAGCGCTTATTCGGGGGGAGGGGGGGGGGTAAATCAAACTAGAACGCGTGTCTATTTGCTTCGACCTGGCAACGTGAAGCGTTTCACGAGCTTAAAGCCGGGCCAAAATAAGTAAAGGCGTGGTGTTGGTGCGGATGACCGCCGGCCGTCGCCGGGCCGCGACTATCTCGAGAGGGGACGGTAGGGGTTGGGGGGAGGGGGAGGGGGAGGGGGGTTCAGGGGACGATTAGTCACAGAGAGCGACACTAGCGGTCAGCTGTGGTTAATTGGACAATCAAAATCACAGAAGAAGCATTATTCACACTATTCCATTCCCTTGTCTTCCCCCCGTCCCCCGTCCCGCGCTCACCCCCTTTCCGTTACCCATTCAAATCGGGAGTTAAATACCCCCCCCCCCCCCCACCCTTAACTCTTCTACACCCCCCCCGTCTCATTGACCGCGTGGTGGTCGCGGGGCGCGGTGGCGGTGGGCAGTCGCTAATGACGTGATTGGCCAGGACGGGTGATATATGATTACGATTATAGAGCAGCGCCGAGAGTTGAGTTCTACCGTGCTCATTTTTAATTGAGTCACTCCCCCCCTCCCCCTCTCCCCCACCCACGTCTTCTCCCCTGACTCCTCCTCGCCGTACCCCGTTGAAAATTCAATGCCCCCCTCCCCCTCTGTTCCCGTCACTAACCCCTTTTAACCCACTCCCTCGTCGCCCCGATAAGAATGAATAATTGTCGTAAGTTGAGTTGTCACAATCCCTGAATCGGAGAGATAAACTCTCTATGCGAGTTGTGAAGAATGTCCCATGACTGCCCCGCCACTCACCAACCAGCGCGTACGTAATACGTTCAACTTTCAAGGCTCTGTTGAATATATATATTTTTTTTTTTTTTTTTCATGGAAATCTTGTCATCACCGGGATGATTGTTTACTTTTGCGGTAAGCCAATTGTGAAGTCTGTCTATGAGTGACGCTATTGGTCAATCCGTGTGAGACTTGTCCTTTGCCATGGTAGTCATAGTTGCACGGAAAGAAGAGTTCGGTGATCATCATTTAAAAGTAAGGTGATGATCACCGAACTGGCCAATGAATATGTGGTCACTGACAAAGTACGGTGATCATCACCGAACCGGGTTGGTGAATTCATTTACCGAACTGATCGGTGATCGTCACCGAACTGTTCGATGACCGTCACCGAACTGTTCGATGACCGTCACCGAACTGTTCGATGACCGTCACCGAACTGTTCGATGACCGTCACCGAACTGTTCGTTGATCGTCACCGAACTGTTCGTTGACAGTCACCGAACTGTTCGTTGACCGTCACCGAACTGTTCGTTGACCGTCACCGAACTGTTCGTTGACCGTCACCGAACTGTTCGTTGACCGTCACCGAACTGTTCGTTGACCGTCACCGAACTGTTATATGACCTTCACCAAGAAGTTGACACCATTACAGCATTCCTTACCTCAGCGTCATACTGATTTGCAAGGGATTTTTGATTATAAGGTTCTCTGATCTTTGTATTTAAGTGCAGCCTCGATATTTATTTTCGAGTTGCTTTAAAATTATGACCGTCCCCTCCCCCGCAGGGGCTTAAGGAAATTATAACCCCCCCCCCCTAAAACTTGTATCCTGGTTCAATACATGTACAGGGTGTTCATTGAAATATTTTCCATTCGACTTTATTCGGTTATGGCAGCGAATTTTGAACGTGTCTAATTTTATCGAGGGGGCACCTGTTTTACAGCCCCCCCCCCGAATCCAAGACTTCTCATCGTGATCCCTGAATTTTCATTGATCATTGGAAAAATGATAAATTTCTAAGACTTTCTTTAACAGAATCCGAAAACCAAAAGTCGATGTCGTTTTTAGTTTTAGATAAGTCGAAGGTCGAAGTGCGATATGGACACTTTTTCAAAAATTCGTAACGCTCTTTCAGATGGTCCATAAATTGAAACAACTTTGGGTCTAAAATACTGTCCAGCAGGTAATTAGTAAAAATAAAATTTTCCCTGAAAAGTTACTTTAAAGGCGTTCTGGAACCCCTAATTTTTTTTTTTTTTTTTAAAGTTACATTTTCAGAGACTGAAAAAAAAAAAAAAAACAACTTCGAAATTCAAAATCCCCGGAAAAAAAGACTTGGTTGTATTCAGAGATACACTTTTTCGGGGGTCATCAATTTTCAGAACTCCCCCTGGGAAGGAAGGTGTCTCGACTGCCCAAAATCAAAACTTTCAAATGATACCAACTTGCTCCTTCAAGAGACATAGTTAAAAATAGCGTTAGTAGCTGAACAACGCCCTTCAAGTAATTTTTTTGGGAAAACAGTATTTTTATTCTATAAATGACTTGCTCGGTTGAATATTAGTATTATTGATCCCGATTTGTTTAAATTTGCATCATTCAAAGGAGAGTTACACGTTTTTAAATATGGGTCTACATCGAGCTTTGACTTTCGATGTATCGAAAACTAAAAACGATATCGACTTCCACTTTCTTAAAACATACTTTGAAATCAATCCTCTTTCCAATTATTAAATAGAACCCTTTGGAGTCTTGGATTTCGGAGAGTATAGGTACCCCAGTATGGGGGCTCAAAAATCGGTGACCCCTTTGAAAGGTGTCCTCCCCGAAATAATTGAACACGTGTTTTAGCGATTTTCAAAATTCGCAGCCATAATCAAAAGAAGTCGAATGGAAGCTATTCCAGTGAATTTCCTGCATGCATACATAAAGGGTGTGGTATGAACCCCCACCCCTTCCCCCCACCTAAGCTTTTAAATGAGTTGAGAGAAAAGTTGCTGATTGTTCCAATTATCATTACAAAACATAATTTGGGGAGGAGGGGGTGTCCGACACCCCTTTCACCCAAAACAAAATTATTTGTTGAAAATATTGAATATTGGTACAAATAATCACTCTTCATTTCAAAAGTTTGGTTGGGGGAGGAAGAGAAGGAGGAGGGGGAGGAGGAGGAGAAAGTTACTTTCTGTTACCTCCTGTAAGATGGCACGCAGTTCAGGTTCAAACAAAAATAATTATTCTCTGAGAGAACAAATTAACTTTTCAGAGAACATACTGATCAGAACAAGACAGAATCAAACAAAGAGAGGAATTTGCAAAACTTAAACTGACAGTCTTTAGCCGAGCAAACAATCTCACCAGATTTGGAGGAAAAAGATTGAATATTTTGTACATCATTGATTCAAATAGAGGAAAATCCCACCTGTAGTTTACAACTGGCAACACTGCCCTCTAGGAAAAGTCTTGAAATAAACATTATACAGGGATTCCCTCCTGACTCCAAAAATTCTATGAAAACAAGTCCCCCCCCTCGTATAAATTTTAAATTTAATTATTTTATTTTCTTGAGATGGATTGAAAAGCGAACAAAAAATTTATTTACACAGTGAAACTGATTTGTTCACTTTCTCACTGCTAACGAGGGTAGAAATTGAAAAATTATTGCACTAGTGCAAGGATTTACAGCTGTTTTGTATTGAACGCCAGAATCAGAGTTAGAATCAATAACATATCTTCTCAAAAAATGAGATGAATAATGGGAAAAAAATCATGTTTCCCAAAATAAATGCCTAAAATATAATCATTATTCAGACAAAGTTCCATCCAGTGATTCGAGTCATCCAGTACCTTGAAAATTTGATTTCTGTGTAGTTTTAAGTTATTAATGAAGGAATGTCAGTGTCAGGTAATCCATATTTTGACTGTCAGAGAGGACAATTTTAGATACTTTCTTTACAAGTGAAAAAAATAAGCATTTTCCCCAAAGAATGAAAACCTGGGATTAAGTAGCTTTGTACTACAGTATATCGGAATTGTCTTTTTGTCATGAAGGTGAAAATTTTCCCATGAAACACATTCAATTCATCGCTGCCTATGCAATTTAAGGGGCCTCCCAAATTTTTAAAAGATCTGAAGATTAATCGATTCATTTGTCAGGAGGTTGGGGATCCTTCCATCCAAAAAGGGTCTGTGAGGGGTATTATCCTGACTGGAACAGTTGCGAGGGGAGTTCAGGAATCTCTCCCAGATTATGATTGTTAAGAGGAAGTGATCTTGAAGCATTGTTTTTAGTTATTTTTTAAAGATTTTCAGTTTCAAATTCTGGTTCTCATGAAAAGGGTTTTTCATCAACAAAAATAAAAACAACATTTTTATGCTTCTTGAGCAGAAAAAAATTACATACCCATGAATAGTACAGATGTAATCAGTACTTAGTTGAAGAGTCCGTTGCAGAAGAGTAGGCACAGCTTACCGACAATCTTTGGCAAATTTTCAAGTTACATTCATTCATAAAAAAAAAAAAAGCTTCCCTGGAACTTTGACCCCTTAATTTTAAATCATTCCTCAATGAAAACCAACGCTTACATTCATTTTTATAAATTTTTATTCAGTAAAGAGAGAAATCATTTTTCGTAGAAATCCAAAGATTATTGGTCTAGGTGTGCCTACATTTCTATGTCATCAACCAATTCCCAAAAGTAATTTCCTTTGGATGGTCCTACTCTGCAAACTAAACTTTGAAAAGCTTGAGCGTCAAGATTGATGTTCACTTACGATATAAACTGAAGCATGGGTGAATCTATGGCGGAGCGTGCAATCTGGCAATGTTACATTTCTTCCATTGAAACTCATACAAGCTATCGATTCGAGGGAGTGTACGGTTCACCCCCAATATTTTGACCTTTTAATGACTCAACATGGACTAGATGCAATGTTCCCAAAATTGCACACTACGCCAAAGGGGTGAATTCAGGAATGAATTTTCCTTTCTCCCCACCCATTTGAATTCAAGTATCAGAAATAAAAAAAAAAAAAAGAGAGAGAGACAGCTAAGGCCATGTGATAGCTCCTCCTCTTATCCTTCTTTACCAGACACATTCAGATGGGCAGAGAAAAAGATAAATGCATTCACCTGTGAGAGTTTTTTTTATTTTTTGGAAGGGGGGTGGGGGGGGCAACACTTGACAGTGAGGATGAGATCATTAAACTTGCTTGCTATTTTTTGATTGCAATATTCCTATGAAGTATTTATTGTCATGAATTCTCAAAGTGAATTTATTCTTGACTACTCCCAACTTTGTTGAAATGTTCTGTTCTAACAGAGCCAAGCTCAAGCACAGTGTAATTTTTGACTGCAAATTTTAAAGATCCAGTTCAGAAATTTTGGTTTCTTGAACAGATCTTCGACTCGACTTGAGTTGGCTGGCTCAACAATACTCAAATGGGGACTACTTGTGAAATGAGAGAGGGATGATAGCTAGAGCATGGAAAATGATGAGACATTTTGAGCTTTAAGGTAGTTTAGCTATCAGCAAAAATTTTACGATTGCTCTTCACTATCTCATGCTCTTGAATATTGTGGTCCCTCAAACATCTCAGTTCTTATTGGATTTATTTGAACCCAAATTTAGTCGAAGAGCCTCTAAACCGAAGTGTTTGAATGGTGCTCATACTTTCTGCCCTTTCCCTCACAGATATTGGTTAGAATAATGGTTTGATTGAACTATTTACTAGAGTCACAAGTCTGTGTCATAAGTTTTGAGTATCAGGTTCTGACAAGTAGCAGTGCCTGCTTCCAAGATGCATCTAAACGCATTAAGAGCAGTTGGTTAATTCAGAGTTTTGCCTCAACCCTAATCAACCACTCACTGATGCACGTTGGAAGCAGGCACTGCCACTTTTCATAACCCCAAAACTCAAGATATATGAGTTCTAAATCTGTGTAAAAATGAAAATAAAAGGCCTGCTCTTTCGGATTCGAGGGGCAAAACAATCTCCATCGGTGAATTGGTATCAACTTAGGTGCTCAGAAAAACAGATCAAGGGACAGAAAATCAACATCCGGATGATATAACCGTGCTGCGTATTAGCACCTTTACTTGAGCTGACTTGGAGAATATTGGAATGATAAAACTTTCCACTACACTATAATGCTTCAATTTGTTCCACATTTAAGTCAAATAAAACAATCACACGTAATGGCTTAGCTGACTAGCAAGCTCACAGTAGGGTCACACATAACCATGGGTGCTCAGCCAACGCAAAATGCTTCCAATTATTACTAATAGGATAACAGAGAACAAACGGGTGACGATACTTCAACCACCAACATTGGACTGGACTGATCAGAGGTTCAAAATACACAAAACCAGCACTCAATTTACAGGAGTGTTATGCAATGTAGGTATACAATTACTGAGTAGGTCATCTCAAAATTTAGTATTTTAGGTTAACCATTCATTCATTTACAGGGACATGGGTGGATACAGGAATTGGTCTTTCACTCTCTGTCATCCTTTGAACACATGCGTTAGAGAAGGATAGCAAAAAAGGGTCATCACATGTCTTTAGCTCCTATCTCTGTCCTTTTCTAACGCCACATTCAAATGAGAGGAGAGAGACAAAGTCAAATTCCTGTATCCGCCAATGCACAGGGAGGTTGCTACGGTAATACTGTTTGCTAGATGTGATCTCTGTAACTTTACACATCAACTTGGGAGCCTTTCAAGGAAATCTTAGAGCAATATTTGCTGATAAAATTTAAACAATACAGTGAGCTGGAGAATGTTAAAAAAACATAAGAAAATTAGAATGAGAAAGATTCACTGCTGTTTTCAAAGGGTTCATTCCGCTTTCAAGCCATGGCAAACTGTGCAATGCAGACTCGTCTCAAGTGAAAATGAAGACCTTCTAACAAAATCACATGGAAATGAAGAGCTTTTAGAGAGAATTCAACTAAAATGTTGAGGAAGTTACCTTCAAAACAAAAACCGGGGAGATATACACAAAGCAAGTACACTGATACAGACACTGTTAAATGATGGCACATCCCAAATTTGCACGGGCACGAGACAACGAGTTTGCTTGAGCACTGAAAGCTAGCGACAAATAGCGAATCAAGAGACAATAATAGGGTAAACATTGGGACGAAAGACAATAATTCAGATGAACTTGAACATTGTAAAAAGTGATCGGATCGTTGGCGAGCGTCATGGGAACAAGATCACAAGTTATATTGTAGAGAGGGGATTCAAGCTGAAAATATTCACAAAACGTATGCAGGAAATGAAAGTAGACTTCGTCGATTTTTATTAGGCACAAAAACGATGATGATGAGTGGCAGAAAAGTTTTAAAACATTGCTGATTAAACTAACTCATGCATGCTTACTGAGAGCTCCCTGGCCGATCTGTTTTTGTTCTGACTGAGGTTATGAGATGAGACCGTTGAGTGTTGCATTGCTGGACTGCATGCGCAGTAACTCACTGCGCAGATTATTCCGTATTTGGCACTACTTTCAAATTTACGGGGAAACTAAAATACCAAAGTTTTTTCAATTAAATATCAACAACCGACGCGAATCGAATTTCCGTTACGACGCCATTTTTGTTACTGAACTTTTGAAATGCCCCAGCGTGCCTAGATTTGTTGAAAAGTTCGGTGATCGTAACCGAACAATTCAATGAAACACTTACTGAACGCGAGACCGTGATGATCACGGACCGGTTCGGTGATCATAATTAGCAAGTTGGGTGACGGTCAACGTATAGATCGGTAAATCCATTTACCGAACAGTTCGGTGCTCATCACCGCGCGGATTTCTTTCCGTGTGAGTTTTGACCGTTAACTGTATAACTTTATTGAAGCCATTTATGGGTAGGTGTTGAAAACGGATGAATTAACCATGGTTGGCATGCAGTCATGCGAAGCAACGGCCAATTTGCAAGAGTCTGAAATGGGTCTGTTGCAAACTTTTCCTACAACAATAAAGACAATTTGTTTCATCGTAAGTAAAATCGCCCGAAAATTCCGTTGGTGGCATCAGAAAGTCATGAAATGCGATAATAAACTCACAAGAGACGTTTAATGAAGTCCAAAATTGCGGTAAAATATCGAGCAATCTTTATGCATGCACCTTTAACATCCAAGGATTGCCAGCGTTGACAACCTCACAGCTTCAGCGGTTATGTGTTTATTTACGTTGTGATTGGGTGTGATCAATGTTGCGAGGTTGGCTATTCTTGGATGTTCGTGGTGCATGCATACAGGTTGCTCGATACTTTACCGCTATCTTGGATTTCATTAAACGTCTCTCGTGAGTTTTATACTGCGTTTTATGACTTTCTGATACCACCAATGGACTTTTCACGCGATTTTACATGAGACTGAACCCTCTATAGCGCTGTAGCAAAAGTTTGCAACAGACCCATTGTGTGTTTTTTATAAAGATAATAATAGTATTGGATGAGCTGAGAACAATGGTGCCAATTGGTGCCCTTGGTTTTTTTCAAGCGCCCCGGTTTGGAGATACACACGTATATAAAGTTGTAAGAATCGTGTGCGTAGCAAGTGACGTCACTAAGTGGAATTCTCATTTAAAACAATGTATTTTAGGTCAAAAGCTCATCTCCGGAACAATGGGACTTAATTAGAAACCAAAAGGCATCAAATGTGTTCATCTCATCAAGTACTCTTATTTTCTTTATAAAAAACACAATATTTCAGAGCCTTGAATCGGCATCATTCTTACTATTCTAGACCAATGGCGTCACTCGTAACCTATCTTAAAGGTTTGTTTTATGTAAAACTGAGCAATTAGCTTGTTGGAGGTATTTTTTTTTTCCTTTCTATAATATCAGGTGGTCTTTATATTTATCAAACATTTCATTTATTTTAAAGCGCAAAATTCTACTTGAAAACCGTTGCGAAAAGTGTGTTTGAAAACTATTGTTTTCTTGTTTTGTAAGTTTGTATGCGAAGCATGTGTTAATCTGACCAACATTTTTTTCGGAAAAAAAAAAAAAAAACAACAGAAGCACACCTCATCATAAGGTCCCACGTCCCGTCGTAACCTCAAAATCACGGAAAAAAAAAAAAAAAAAAAAAAAAAAAAAAAAAAAAAAAAAAAAAAAAAAAAGGATACATTCAATTCCGATGCTCTCAGATTCAGGTTCAGGATTCGATTCATTACAACTTGATCGCGCCTGAAATTGATCTAATTTGGCTCCTCAAATCGTACATCGATCTTCGAGCCAGGGGAAAAAAGTTGGAAGCTTCTCCGTTCACAACTTTCTAGACGCGGAACTTACGTTCAGCGTGATTCCATTTTCACTGTCGTAAAGGTGAAAAGCGTGGGTCTTGTCGTTCTCCCCGTCAATAGCGTAACGACAAATTATCCATCTCCCTCTTTCCTCTATTGAAACGCGTATGTTAGACAAGGATCTACAATAAAGGGGATGAAACCCCTCTCTTTCCATCCTTTTTCTACAGATACATTCAAGGGGGAGAAGAGAGAGATGGAAGCTGCGAGTCCGCGAAATTCACAATGACAAACAATGTTGAGAAAGGCGACGGGATGCGAGTCCGGTGACGAGACTTTGCGGTACGGGTCGGGCTGTGAGTTGAGTGGGTGGGGGAGGGGGGGGTTCTGAGCTGAGAGGTGGGAGGTGAGGGGAGGGGAGTGGAGAGGAGGGAGGTTTAGGAGAGGAGAAAAACCGCAAGTTGATTTGCCCGTTGATTGCGGACAGGAAAACAAAATTGAGTTGATTGATGAGGGTCCGAGCGAAATAGTTGGCGAGGGGTTTTCGCACCATGCTACCATGCCACGCTGTGTAATACTGCGAGGTCACGACGGAGAGAATCGGAGAGAAGGAGAGAGGAAGAGAAGAAATAGAGAGCCAGAGCCATCCGTGGTCAAATCTCTTCCACTCACTGGCGCAACCAGGATATCTTCCATCTTTCTCATTTCCCATTTGAATGTGTGAGTAGGAAAAGGACAGAAGGAGGGGGTTTTATCCCCTTGTCCATCCTTGTCTAACATACGTTTCTTAATGGAGAAAAGAGAGAGATGAAGAAACTCTCGGTGCGCTACTGCTTCCACTGCTAACCTATCATTCGGTGTTGCCGGTTGAGAAAGAACGTGGAAGTCGTGTAAACTAGAGTCCCTATATACTATGAGAGTTGCGACAAGACTCTCAAAATGAAGAAGAAGAAGTGGATCAATGGAGCCCCCAAGAGGCAAATTGCAAATGGCGGATGGCCATTTGCCTCTGCTCTGTTGCCACTTTTTCGCTATCTCTTATAGGTTAGGTTCAGATTCTCGACAATAACGGTCGTTATTAAAAGAGATGTAATGTTCTCCGTAATAAAATTCAAGCAGAGGAAAAATTCACAAAAATTACCGCGGTCACTGTTACTTCAAATGTGTAATGAAAGCGAGTTCGCGAAAAGTAAACAAACCCTCCGCCATTCGTATTTTGCCTCTTGGAGCTTTCTTGGCAGCCTGAATCTGAGAGCCAATGAGAAATGGATTCAGCAATGGCGCAACTCTCATAGTATATAGGGACTCTAGTGTAAACCCACTTTTCGAAAAACCAACAACGACTGCAATAGACTGTTTCAGGGAGAGGCGGGAGTTTCGAAAGTGACCAACGAGATTCTAATTTCAGAATAGGTCTGTAGCGTACTTTAACTATACAGTTAAATAAGACGTTGCGATTTTGAAATGACATTTCGCGAAAATAACGACGAGCATATATTTTAAGTACTTTTGAAATCCAATAATTAATTAATGCAGGGAATCCTAATCATTTCACCCCATGTTTACTGACGCTCTAAAATGAATAAAAATGCTGATTTAGCATTTAAAGTGTAGAAAAAGTGTCCGACATGTAATAAATGCTGATTTTATATTATGCTAATGATGATTCAACATTTGAAAATGCTGATTCGACATTTTCAAATGTTAAATCAGCATTTTCATAATGTAAAATCAGCATTTAGTACATGTCGGACATTTTTTCTACATTTTAAATGATAAATCAGCATTTTTATTTTTTCAGCGTGCTACTACTGAATAGGCGGAGCCACCAGGATTATGCATCAACATTGGTTTCAAACGTTGTTGTTGTTTCATTATAGATGCATAAATTTATTCCATTATTTATTTTATAAACTTCTGCACACCGCAAAAAACCAGGCAGTAAGCGCAACCAATAGTTGAAACATTTAAAAAGAAAATCCAACATGTTGAGGTTAGGATGATCTTTACGCATGATTCCGTCTGTACATTATTATATGGTGAAAAAAGTGTAAACTAAAGTGTATCCGTGCCAAAAATGACATGTCATATATCAGGCTGACATCAGGCGGTCTTAGGCTGAGAATAATTTAAACTGGTAATTCGTACAACCTCAGCCTGACCTCAGGCTGAGATCAATATCAACCTGTGATACAACCTCAGCCTGAAATCAGCGTGGGTTGTTCAAATGAGAGTGAATTCCAGAGCTAAAGAGAATTCTTTTAAACATTTTAATAAGTGCGTTGTTATTTTTACGGTATTTTACGGCAGGTTGTTTCGCGGGAGAAGAACAGACTTCGCCTTCAATTACGTGTGTAGGCAAAACCAGCTCCGTCAAGTAGGAATAGTTATCTCATGCTCCTTCCTACCTAAATCATTCGATCTCATTGAGGCACTCTGGCGCAACCAGGATCTCTTTCATCTCTCTCATTTCTCATTTGAATATATATAAGTTGGAAAAGTACAGAAAGAGGGGGTTTTATCCCCTTGTTCATCCTTGTCTAACAAACGTTCGTTAATGGAGAAAAGAGAGAGAGATGAAGAAACTCTCGGTGCGCTACTGCAGGGAGGCAAATGCAATCAGTCTTCTTTACGAACGATGCGCGGCTTGGTCAAATCATACGCACTGCTGCTTTAATTTTTTATATTGGGAGCCGATAATTTACTTCAGTAATATGCTGATCTCGTTAAGACTGTTATTGAGTGATTCTAGTGGTCCAAAATTGTAAAACTTGGCTATTGCTATCATAACTATCGTTAGAGCCAGTGCCCGTAACTTAAAGCCATCCAATGAATAGCCTCTAAATAATAGACCCTTTAACGGTGGTTACCAACAGCAAAGTTTTATAATTTTCGACCAACAGCATCATTCATACTCATTGACGATCAGTCTTAACGATCAGTTTATCGATAAAGTATATGATCAGCCTGCTAGTAAATCAGTTGAATCAATGAGGCACAGTTATTCAACTCTTTATCAACCCCTCCACCTAACTAACTAATTAACTGCCGGCGCTACAGCCATGGATGGGCTTTGGCCTCCTCAACAATTTCTCTTCAGAGCTTTCTGTCCTTGGTTTTATCAATCCACCGTTTTACTTTCATTACGGCCAAATCTTTTTGCAACTCTTGTAACATTTTAGACCCTTGCAACTGCCCCATCGGAAAGTCCAAAAATTTTTGAACATCTTTTGAAAACCATGTAGGTAAGATATCTGACAGTCTCAACTGCAAACGCGATCGTAACTGCGGAAAACAAATATTTCCATGTAGGTGGAGGGGTTTTGTTTTTCCGTGATCCATTACTGAAAAACAAAAACCCCTCCACCTACATGGAAATATTTGTTTTCCGAAGTTATGATCGCGTTTGCACTTGAGACTGTCAGAGATATCTTACATGGTTTTCTAAAGATGTTCATGACTTTTTGGACTTTTCAATGGGGCAGTGGCAATTAAGGGTCTAAGATGTTGTGTTTTTTATAAAGAAAATGATAGTACTTAATGAACTGAGAACAATGGTGCCTTTAAGCTGAATACAATGGTGCCTTTAAGCTGAAAACAATGGTGCCTTTGGTTGTTTCCTAAGTGTTCCGGTTTTGGAGATACATACGTGTAAAGTTGTAAAAAACATTTTGAGCAATGCATTTTGGGCTAAAATCTCATATCCGGAACATTGGGACTTAATTAGAAATCAAAAGAAAATCTTTTTTCTCGGCTCATTAACGTCAAGTATACTTTCATTTTCTTTGTAAAAAACACAAAATTTTAAACCCTTACATTCTGCTGTGCGACATTGTATGCACTGTTACTTTCAAAAGAAAATATCCTGGTCAAAATTCTCATTGTTATTTTTTCCGTTGTTTTTAATAGGTTTTACGATTAAGACGTACTCTAAAATGGGCATTATGCTTAGTTCTTGAATACTCAAAAGTCACAAAATTGCTCAAAGCTTAGCGATCTTTGAAGAAGTAAACATTTCGACTAGGGTACTTTCTTTTTAAAGTCATAGTACAAAATTTGGGGCGAAATTCTTTAATCGTGAGGCTGATTTATTCTGAAAAGCACACACTTGAAGTTCCACGCGGGCCCCTTTCCTAAAAATCGTCTGAATTGGAAAGTAGATATGACAACGCTGTCCCATCAGCCGTTTTTCTAACATTGATGTCGGTGGCGGCATCAAGCAAGTCCCCCGAGGATTCAATTCTTGTGAAACTCCTTCAACTTGTGTTGTTGCCCCTCGATCCCACCATCTTGCCTCGCCTTTTGTAGAATATCGAGAGAATGCTTCCTACGCAAATAAGCGGACAGTTTTAGAACTATAGAAAGGCCGATAAACGAAGTTGCAATTTTATAGTACGGGACTTAAACAGCTCAAAGAGGGGTTCTTCTTTTTAGCGCAAAGGGTCTGCATATTACTATGCATCTCGGAACATCGACAATCAACATTCAACGTGAGAACGGAATTATCTCGTAATTTCATTTATGGTCAAACTGTTGATTTTTGTTTTGTTGGTTGGTTGTGGCTAGAGGACGCATTGTAGTCTGAGATCGGAAGAAAGTGGCAAAAATCGGTGAAACAGGGGTGGCTCGTGCAATTTGGCAACAATGGCATCCCTCCATTTGATTGTATGTAAAACAATCGATTCGAAAGTGAAGCAGCGCTTCACTAACAATCGATTGTTAAACATAGATTCAAATGGAGCAAAGACATTGTTGCCAAATATCACGAGCCGCCTCTGCGGTGAAACAAAGTCATCTAACATCATCTTTTTCGACCTCTCAAGCTTAAATATATTTTAAACTTTCCAATGACATTTCTTGGGTAAAATGCTTCATATAAGTAGTCCTTGGGATTAAAATTGGTCTTGAAATTTTATAAATGATAAATTGAGAAAAATTTACTTTCTGATTTTTGGCTATTTTTTGACGTTTTCAGACCATAATAGGACGTACCTTAGTATCATGCTCTTTTTTTGTGTGAATGTCTGATAAGTTTAAGCCATGAATCATTAAAGTACGTCTACGTGTACCATGGCTCTAAAAAAAAGTACATACTGATTGAAATTTTCATTTTCATTTTCGACCAATTTGCAAATTTTCGCAGTTTTCAGGTATTTCAGAGCCTTACACTATTGCCACTTTTGACATTATACATCAACAAATTTATGATGATGGAAAATGAAAGAAAAATCCATCAAGAACAATTTCGATGAGAGGTTTTTCTTTTGAAAGTCATAGTACTCATTTACTTATGTATAATTTAACAAGCACAATAATTCAAATTTTCAAAATTCTACTTTGAATTCAAATTCAATTTATTTCAAATGTTGATCCTGTCAAAACCTAAAATCCCAAATGAGGTTCTTGCTACCTTTTGCTTGGTGTGGTTGAATTTCTTACAGAACATCCACCACAAATCACGAACTGTGTACTAAAAAAACCCATAGTCTCACAAAATTGTTTTACTTTCGAGGTTAAAAATTAAAAAAAAACATGAAAAGAATACATTTTGGGGTATCTGCACCCGCGAATATAAAAGTTGAAAAGCTCAAAACAAGAAAAGGCACATGATCACTGGTTCAGCCATGATCCAGACATAAAAACCACCCTGATCACCTGACCACCTGACCACCTGGATCACCTTCTTGTTTTCGGCTTCTTAATTTTTATTTTTTGTGGTTGATAATTGAATTGCGAGTCCCCAAAACGATCTGTTTTCATGTTTGTGCCTCTTTAGCCTCTATAACCCGATTTTCGTTTTATATTCAGTGTCTAGACTTATCAAGAATGGGGCTCATGCAAACTTTTGCTATAGGGGACTGACGAGTTGATTCTTGCATAAAAACTTGTAAAAATGACGATGAGTACACTAAAAAATCACAAAATTCACTCTCAGAATCGGACTTAATTGCGAAGAGATGCAGGTATCATGGGCAATTCCTATCTAAATTGAGACATATCTCTGTTTCCGTAGAGAAAGTGACATAGTAGACAAGAATCTCCCATGATACCTGCGTTGAACCGCCATTACGATCTTGCCGTCTGTTTTAGCAGTTATGTGAGTTTTACTAAATTTTAGACTTTTTTAGTGCGATTTTCGTGATTTCCGCTGATCTTTACATCAGATGCGATTATTTACTTGCTTAAAGCAAAAGCTTGCAAGAGCCCCATATTTCTGAAGTTATACATTTTACATTTGTATGTACTTATGTGATCTTGATGTTAACTTAAATGTTTCGTTATTTTATTGTTTCAGGTAATGGCTTTTAAGGGCTTCTTTCATAGTACAACTCTTTTGTCGTCCAGAATGTAAGTTACTGTCCTATCACCTTCGTTGAAAACACCCCTCCGAAAATCCAAACATATATTATTTTGTGTCTTTCGCCTTATGAGTTGGTCAACTTCTTAATTTTTCGTGCATGGTAAATCATATGATTTGAAAATTGAAAGTTGTCTAAGTATATATTGCTGTACTGGCCGGACTTCTTGAGACCTCACCGATAGATTTGTGTAAGACGAACGAGGAGGTGAAGAAAAAAAAAAGAGAAGCTTTCGGAGAAAGTTGAATAGCGGAAAAAGAACCGTAAATTGACCAAACTTTTGAAGAGAAGCCCCAAGAACACTTGAAACACTTTGAAAAACTCCGCGACGAGACGAACCCACCCCTGTTTTTTTTTTTTTTTTTCCAAGTTCCTCCTTCGGGAAATTGGCCTTTGGCGACGCGTGAAAATCGAACGACTCGCAATCTCCCTCCATCCTGCCCCTCCCTTTCCCCCTTATCGGACATTTTTAGTTTGTAATCTCAGGGCTTGCGCACACTGGGTTCATCGGAAGTTTTAAGAATGTGATTTTTCAGCGTTGTAGTTCCAAGTTTCGACGTATGATTGGATTCATGATTTTATGATTCCCCATTTTATGGGGGTGTTCATCACTTTGTGAGAAATTGCTACTGGTCCAAGAAAAAAGCATTACGAATCATTGCGAATAAGGCTTACAACCACTCTGCAAGAGAACTCTTCAAACAATTCAAAGTGTTGACAATGTTTAGTTTGTATATTTATGAGGTCATCTCAATTGCGATTAAAGCGGTTTTTTTTAAATAGTAATGGTATGCATCCCTCCCATAACCATTATTCTAGACAAAGTTTCCATAACAGCGTAAAGACATCATCCAAAAAAGAGGTCTCTTGTATTCGTAATCTATCTGTACGTTTATTTAATACCTTGTCTGCTGGACTGCTGCCATTAGATTAGTTTATAAAAATAACGGCCCTTGTGTTTTTTTAAAAACACTAAAAACAAAACTCCAGTCAACCCCATTCTATTCCATGTCTGAATTTTTTTTGACTCCGCCGCACTATGGTCCAGAAGTCCGATTTAGGAAGACATTAGTTTTCATTAAAATCGCCCAATATCTTGAAAACGGCTCATCTGACATCAAAAATGGTTATTGGGTCATTCCATTTTAAATCAACCAGAGCCTGTGCTGCCTAGTCATGGATTTTGGAAATATTTTGTGGGGTGATTGTAAATACTTTTAGTAGCTCAAAACGTATTTTTTCATATTTTTTTAGCTTACGGCCCCTGAGATATAGGCAACCGGAAATTCAAAAATTGCGATTTTAAGCTTATCTTTGAACGCGTGTCACAGCCTTAATTCTCAACGGAAAGATACGGTTGAGGTCTCATTTTGATGCATTTTGCGTCCTCTTTCCATTGCTTTCGGTCATTTTTCATTAATTGAAGGTTTAGCAGGTTGCATACCTATTTGAACTTTGGTGACCCTATTGCAATTTTTCCGATCTTTGATAATTTTTTTAAATAGGATAGCGTTGGTAGAAAAAATTCATACTTTCCAAGCTTTAAGTGCACTACTAAGAGTACCTGCTCAAAAACAATTGGATCTTTTGAGCAATTTTTTCTAGTTGAAAAAATTGCTTAAAGTCGGCTGAAATTAAGAAAGACCCAACTTTGAGGTTAAAAAAAGTCGATGTGGGGATTCATGAAAAAATCTTAAAAAATAATTAAAATCACTGCTTTTATGTCTACTTTCAATATCTGAAGTCGAAAGTTTGTGTATTTGATCGCTACAGTCGAATTTTTTTTTTTTCAAAATTGGTAAAAATTTAATTTGCTCGAACACACGCGATCGAAGCGAATAGAAGGGCCAACCCTCTGAGCTTAAAAAATCTCGCAAAATCTCTAAAATGATCGCTTTTAAGTTCTTTTTCAATGTCTGAAGTCGAAAATTTGATTATTGAAGCGCTTCAGTTGAAATACAAGCTTGTAAAATTGGTAAAATTTCACGCGACGCCCCTATGCCCTGAACTGAGCTCAGATTGTGGCCGCGCTAATGGTGTTTTTAACCGATTTTACGAACTTGTTTTTCAACTGAAGCGCTTCAGTAATCAAATGTTCGACTTCAGGCATTGAAAAAGAACTTAAAAGCGCTCATTTTAGAGATTTTACGAGATTTTTGAAGCTCAAAGAGTTGGCTCTTCTATTCGCTTCGATCGCGTGTGTTCGAGCAAATTGTATTTTTACCAATTTTGAAAAAAAAAAAATTCGACTGTAGCGATCAAATACACAAACTTTCGACTTCAGATATTGAAAGTAGACATAAAAGCAGTGATTTTAATTATTTTTTAAGATTTTTTCATGAATCCCCACATCGACTTTTTTTAACCTCAAAGTTGGGTCTTTCTTAATTTCAGCCGACTTTAAGCAATTTTTTCAACTAGAAAAAATTGCTCAAAAGATCCAATTGTTTTTGAGCAGGTACTCTTAGTAGTGCACTTAAAGCTTGGAAAGTATGAATTTTTTCTACCAACGCTATCCTATTTAAAAAAATTATCAAAGATCGGAAAAATTGCAATAGGGTCACCAAAGTTCAAATAGGTATGCAACCTGCTAAACCTTCAATTAATGAAAAATGACCGAAAGCAATGGAAAGAGGACGCAAAATGCATCAAAATGAGACCTCAACCGTATCTTTCCGTTGAGAATTAAGGCTGTGACACGCGTTCAAAGATAAGCTTAAAATCGCAATTTTTGAATTTCCGGTTGCCTATATCTCAGGGGCCGTAAGCTAAAAAAATATGAAAAAATACGTTTTGAGCTACTAAAAGTAGTTACAATCACCCCACAAAATATTTCCAAAATCCATGACTAGGCAGCAACATATTTCATTAATTTTGGTTGATTTAAAATGGAATGACCCTATTACAAAAAAGTTAAAACGGTTTACGTTCTATCTTTTTTGTAATAACCAGTTTTGGTGTCAGATGAGCCGTTTTCAAGATATTTGGTGATTTTAATGGAAACTAATGTCTTCCTAAATCGGACTTCTGGACCATAGTGCGCCGTAGGCTTGGTCCATTATTATTAGTTCTATACCTATCGATATCAATATTGTATATTTCACTTCTATTTTGTATAACCATTCTTTTGTATAATCCTACCTTTGACGTGTATCTCATCCCTCACTGAGTGGCTTTATATGGTAATAAATTATGATTATTATTATCATTATTATTCATGACCGGATGGGGGTGGTTGCAAGGGTCTGAAATGTCGCGTTTTTTATAGAGAAAATCTAAGATGTATATTCGATGTTTACTTGATGAGATGAGCACAAATATTTCTTTGGATTTTTCCTGAGCAGTGGCGTCGCGTGCCATCTGGCAACAATGCAACTGCTCCATTTAAACTCATTAAATATATAGAATTTTCCTTGTGCACTGTGCACCCCCTGAATTCGATTTTTAACATGAATTTAAATGGATAGAATACATTGTTGCCAAATTGCACGCGACGCCACTGTTCCTGAGTGTCCCGGTTCCAGATATACACTCGTGTAAAGTTGAAAGAAATCTTGGCCAAAATCACATCTCTGGAACAATGAAACCTAGTTTGAAACCAAAGGCATCTTTGTTTTAAGTTCACTGAGTATTATTTTTATTTATGCTTACTAAAAACATCAAAATTCAGACCCTTGCAACTACAAAAGGCGAAAATAGGGGTGGAGGCTGGGAGCGAGGGGGCTGAGCTCCATCTAGAGGTCCGCCAAGGTCCCTCCCCCTCCCATAGAAAATTATGGAAACGAAAAACGTTTAGCCATCAACAAAAAAACGTTTAGCCATTTAGCCATGTTATTTATGAAATTCACGGAGCTAAAACTGTGTTTTTCCCTAAAAGTTGCCAAGATTGTAAGAGAAAAAGAGGCATCAAGGATCTTGATGGTCAGAGTTATTCGAAATCAAACGCATGAGAAGCAAATAAAAGTAATAAGTTTTTTGCTGGCTCAGCCTCCCCCCCCCCTCCTCAGAAAAAATGTCTAAAGTTCCACCTGTGGCAACAGCCCCATTTGAAAAGATGCTTGAATATTTTAACCAAAAACTGATTTCATGGGGCTTCGAGGAGAGTATCAGGTATTAAGTCCTGGGGGAAACTATTTGCCAAATAAACTTCAAATGAAGTAAAAAACTACCAAATTTTGAACTCTGCCGATCGATTGAACATTCGATGTTTCCTTTCACAATAACGTCAATTCCTTTGGCATCAACTAGACTTTTTCTGATGATTTCACAGTCTTTCCTGTGGATTTATTTGTCTTTTTTTTCTCAGTGCTCTTCATGTAAATTCCATGCGATCATTTTCAAGCGAATATTATGTTGCTAAAAAGACTATCCAGTTTTTCGCATATTTTCAAGCGGATACTATGTTGCTAAAAAGATTATCTAGTTTTTCGCATATTTTCAAGCGGATATTATGTTGCTAAAAAGATTATCAAGTTTTTCGCATATTTTCAAGCGGATATTATGTTGCTAAAAAGATTATCTAGTTTTTCGCATATTTTCAAGCGGACATTATGTTGCTAAAAAGATTATCTAGTTTTTCGCATATTTTCAAGCGAATATTATGTTGCTAAAAAGATTATCAAGTTTTTTGCATATTTTCAAGCGGATATTATGTTGCTAAAAAGATTATCTAGTTTTTCGCATTTTGTGACCCACAGCGCCGCACTCTATTGCCATTGTGTGACGCGACACAGTTAGCTCCGTAGCAAGTCAACGAAACTTTTGCCTCCTAATTTATTTCTTAAGCTATGGCATATGAACGTAGGAGCGGAGCGTCGCGCGCGGGGGTCAAAGAGAAAGAAACAGGCAGAGACCTAGCTGATAGCTCTGGCTAATTTTCAGCCACGAGCTATTAATTTAAGTTGTGGCGGAACGAAAAGTTTTAAACCGAAAAACAAGGGTGGGGAGAAAGAAGGGGGGGGTGGGGAGGAATCGTGATGGAAAGTTGCGGGAGGGGCGGATGGAGAGGGGGAAGGAAGGACGAGAGGTTGTACAGATGTTGTCCGACACTAAATGAAGGTAAAAATCGGACTTTACAGCTCCCTCACTCATCCCTCATACCCCCCCCCCCGCACTGCATCGCAGCGCTTGCGTCTGTCCCTTTGGTCGCCCTCACTTCATCATTAAAGTCACATCTGCGCGCGTGGAAATTCTGGCCAACCGTTTCACTTCTGATGAAAAACTTGGACTCGCTCTGACTTTCGGACAAAACGAAAAGAAAGGGATGGGGAAAAAGAGGGGAGAAAATAAAGTGAGAGAGAGAGAGAGAGGGGAGGGAGAGGGCGAGAAAGATGTAGAGGTATAGAGAGGGAAGAAGGAAACAAATATAATATGAAAAAAAGGTTGAGCTAGAGAGAGAACGAGCATAAAAACTACATTTTTAGGAGGAAGAGCGAGAGAGACAGAGGGATGGAGATAGACAGAAAATAAGGATGAAGGAGAGAGAGGCAGAGAGGTATAGAAAGGCAGAAATAGAAACAAGAATAAGAGAGGAAGAGAGATACAGAGAGAAAGAAGGAGAGAAAAAATATAGAATGTCAGGGAGATGTAGAGAAAGAGGTAGAGGGGTGAGAGGTAGATGGAGGAAGGGAGAGAGGGATACAAAAATGAGAGAGGGTGAGAGGAAGATATCTAGGGAGAGAGAGAGAGAGAGAGAGAGAGAGAGACGCAGGTAGATACAGAGGGTGAGGGAGAGGGAGAGAGAGAGAGAGAGAGAGAGAGAGAGAGAGAGAGAGAGACAGACAGACAGACAGACAGACAGACAGACAGACAGAGAGAGACAGAGAGAGAGAGAGAGAAAGAAAGGGGGAGAGAGAGAGAGAGAAAGAGAGAGAGACAGAGAGAGAGAAAGAAAGGGGGAAGGAGAGAGAGAGAGAGAGAGAGAAAGAGAGAGAGACAGAGAGAGAGAGAAAAAGAGGAAGAAAATAAGAAGAGTAACAGAGAAGATTATACGCTGGAAGAGGGAGCGAGAGAAACGACACTACACAGAGCAGTGCACAGACATATCACGTCACCTTTGTCCCCCCGTCCCTCCTGAAACTTGGAGCCTTTTCCCCAGCGTTCATCCCTTCTAAAGCCCCCTCGTTTAATTCTCTCTCCCGTGTCACCCATTCCTGTCCCGCACCCGCTTTTTCGGGAGATAGTATCAGATACGAGTAAAATGAAAAACACATATGTTAAAGGGCAATACAGGCTGTTCCCACCTGTCTCCCTCTTCCAGCTGATCCCCCCCCTCCTCCCCCCACCACACACGCTCTCACGCGCCCGGTCCCCTTGTCTTTTTCGGCTCGTCTGAAAATAAGGAGCTTTTTATTAAATCTTAACTTCGCCCTGTCTTTCTTTTCCCCGAAAACGGAAGTTTCATTTATGTTTATTTCTCTCTTTCTCTATACTTACCTCTATCGCTTTCCTTTGCCAGTCGCACTTCTCCCCCTCGTTTTTTTCCCCTCACCTTTTTTGCTTCTCGCACCATGTAATATTAGATTACATAAACATGAAGCATCTATTTCTCAAGTCTCGTTCTATATGCGCGACAAGAACTATCATCTTTATAACGCAGTTGATAATTCGTTTGAATTGTTCGCGCTTTATTTTCTGGTCTTTTTTCGTTTCTTATTCATTTTTCTTTCAACAACCCCCCCCCACCTCTACCCGCCTTTTTTCTTCTTAATTCAAAAGCGATGTAGCCAATTTTGGTTTTTCTCTACAAAGGAGCTTGCGTGCGAGGTTTTGCTGGAGACACCAAGGTTTGGCTCTCAATGGGTCTGTTGCCAACTTTTGTAACAGTTTTGGAGGCGTTTCATTCTGTAGTGGTTGTAAATCACTTCAAGCCTCAGAAAGTTTTACAATTGACTCAGCCATTAACAAGATTCAAAGATGACGTTTAAATGAGCAGATAGCAATAAGAGAGTCCCAGTCCAGTCAATCGCAACTTACTAGAGAAAAGTGAGCCATCATAGAGAAGGATTCGATTATAGATGGGTCTCCCTCGTCGTGGCCAGCTTATTCGACCATTTTCTTCCTTTCTTTTTAAACACATTTATTGAGCTTGTGAGTTGGTTTTAAAACTATTCTGTACTGTCCCTGTGATTTTTTTAACAGGGTTTTACGAAATTGACCCTCATTGGGGCAGTTGCAAGGGTCTTTAATTTTGTGTTTTTCATAAAGAAAACGAAAGTACTTGATAGGCTGACAAGGAGAGGATACGAGTTGTGGATCACCGATTTGGTTCAAATTTAACATACATATAGTTCAGGGAAAATAAACGGACCCATATTTTGCCGTTTGCGCCAATGGGCAGTAGTTTCGTCAAAAAAAATTTTTGAAAATCGGAAAAAAATGGGTAGAAAAATCGTGTTTTCCGAACTAACGCTGATATGCCTGAATTGCGACTCTGTCTCACATCCCGGATCGGTTGCCGAGTGGTACCGTTCTCGCTCGCCACAGCCGACGTCCCGGGTTCGATTCTCGTTCCTGCCGTATACTTTTTGCGCACTCCATTATTTTTGTTCTATTTCAATCGGTTACACATTTGCTCTCGAATATTCAGTGCATCTTTTTTAGCATAGAGTTAACGCAATAAGAACGGAAACTTTTATAATTATGGGCAGCAGTTTCTAGCATTTTTTCACCTGTCTTTTTTCTCTTCGCCTTGCATAAGGACTTTGTCTGACTCTTTTCGAATTTCATATGAAGCAATTAAAGATGCAATTAAAGCTTTATGAAATGAAAGCACATAAATTACTTTTGTTCTGATTCTATTGAAAGTTTTCGTCCTGAGTGCACCTATTTATTAAAAAATGTGCTACAATACACCTTGTTTGCATCTTTGGTTATACCAGAAAAGTCTGATTTCCTGTATGACATGCATGAGATGACAGTTATTACAGTGAAAAACATCATCAGTATAAAAAAAGTCAATTTGATCGTATATTTAAAAAAAAAAATGCACTTATAAATTAATAAAGAATAACGCAATCAGGACGAAAATTTTCATTAGAATCAGAACAAAAGTAATTTATGTGCTTTCATTTCATAAAGCTTTAATTGCGTAGCCCTTACGCGCGCGCGTGGGGGGGGGGGGGGGGGGGGGTCCTAACCTCATATGCATATATGCAATTCGAAAAGAGTCAGACAAAGTCCTTATGCAAGGCGAAGAGAAAAAAGACAGGTGAAAAAATGCTAGAAACTGCTACCTATAATTATAAAAGTTTCCGTTCTTATTGCGTTAATTCTATGCTAAAAAAGATGCACTGAATATTCGAGAGCAAATGTGTAAACGATTGAAATAGAACAAAAAAAAATGGAGTGCGCAAAAAGTGTACGGCAGGAACGAGAATCGAACCCGGGACGTCGGCTGTGGCGAGCGAGAACGGTACCACTCGGCAACCGATCGGAGATGTGAGACAGAGTCGCAATTCAGGCATATCAGCGTTAGTTCGGAAAACACGATTTTTCTACCCATTTTTTTCCGATTTTCAAAAATTTTTTTTGACGAAACTACTGCCCATTGGCGCAAACGGCAAAATATGGGTCCGTTTATTTTCCCTGAACTATATGTATGTTAAATTTGAACCAAATCGGTGATCCACAACTCGTATCCTCTCCTTGTGAGAACAATGGTGCCTTTGGTTTTTTACCAAGTGTCTCGGGTTTGGAGATACACACGTGTAAAGTTGTATAAAACATCGTGTGAGTAGTGATGTCACTATGCGGAATTCCCATTTGAAACAATGTATTTTGGTCCAAAATCTCATCTCCAGAACAATGGGCCTTAATTTAGAAACCAATGGCATCTTTGTTCTCAGCTCATCTAGTACTTTCATTTTCTTCATTAAAAACACAACATGTCAGACCCTTGCAACTGCCCCATTACACTGTAGCAAGAGTTTGCATCAAACCCATTCTGATGTCAGTTGCTGCAAAAACACCGATTGGATTACACTAAAAAGGTCGAAAACTGACTCCTCGTAGATAGAAATTAACTCAAAGTTGATGGACCAATCGTGTTTGTATGCATTACGTACGTTTTGCACCCTTGAACAAAAGAATATAACCTGCAAATTGGAACAAACCAAGTTTCACATCACGTCGGCAAACAGGGAATTTGAAAGATTTTTGGCACAGGTCTTGTCGAGAGGAAGAGGAGGGACACGGTGATGCCAACAGAAAAGCTCTAAGTTGCGTGGTAAGCGCACTGAAAAAAAATAAGCTAAATTTAACTAATTTCTACTTAAAAGTATGGACACCACTTAAAACTGTTAGTTTGACTATTTGAATTAGTAAAATTTACTCCGTGCAGTGTTAATTAATACGGCACGGAGTTGATTTTACTAATTCAAATAGTCA
This sequence comes from Trialeurodes vaporariorum, assembly GCA_011764245.1. Classification (NCBI taxonomy): domain Eukaryota; kingdom Metazoa; phylum Arthropoda; class Insecta; order Hemiptera; family Aleyrodidae; genus Trialeurodes; species Trialeurodes vaporariorum. The sequence goes on along the minus strand of VMOF01000035.1, from coordinate 59,730,044 downwards.
AACTAACAGTTTTAAGTGGTGTCCATACTTTTAAGTAGAAATTAGTTAAATTTAGCTTATTTTTTTTTCAGTGCGAGAGAGACGTGACTCACTTCAATGCACTGTTCATTTGCTATGGATGCGAAACGTACTATATGACCTTCAAAATAAAGTAAACCTTAGTCAAACTTGTCACTTGTTTAAATCTTGACAATCTTTAAACTATTTTGCGGTTTTCTAGTGTTTAAGGACTAATCAGAAAGCATTTTTTTAAAGTACGTTATGCAAAATCGAAAGTTTCATTAAAAATAAATGACAACTTTAACATTAAGAATTTCGACCTGGGTGCTTTCTTTTGAAAGTCATTGTACGTAGTCCATACATACACAGGTGCATACATTAAGAAAACCAAGTCAAATACTTGGTAACCGCCCAAGGTTAAAGATTTAAAGAGGTATGCTCATCTAACTTCGCGCTACAAATTCAGTGGCGCACAGTTCAAAATCACTGCAGGCAAGATGACCGACAAAAGCAAAAACCGTATACTCTTCGCAGAAAACATTGGGTTGTTTTCTGCTTTCCTATACGGAGGGCAGCCCAATGTTTTCTGCAAAGAGTATACGTTTTCTGCTTTGATCGGCCAGCTTGCCTGCAGTAATTTTGAACTGCGCGCCACTGAATTTGTGGCGCGAAGTCAGATGAGCATACCTCTTAAATCTATAACCTTGGTAACCGCTATTCTATTACCATTTAGTTATGGGTTAAATTGAAACCAAGACAAACACTAACCTCAAAATCTACATCATCCTCATCCGGTATGATTCTAGGCAGTGTGGTTGTGGAGGACCGGTTATCCCGATTAATCTCGAACATTTTTTGGACCTCGATCCCCAAATCGCGCATTTTTTTCCTTTTTGTAAAAGTTTTTCGCATTTTGGACCATAAATTTTCAGACTAGATAAATTATAAAATAAAACCAAAGGTGCTTACTTATGTATATTGTTTCAAATGATCATTTCGGGTGTCCACTTATCTTCAGTGATAATATGGAATAAATGTAGAAATATATCGATGCACTATTTCACACACTCGTCAAATTACGATTTTGAAAAACAAAATTAAGTCATAACTAAGGAACCGAAAACAATAAATAAATAAAATATATAAAAAATATTTAAACTAATTAACAACGAGATTTAAACAACAAAGCAGAGATCGGAATGAGGAATTACGGTTTCAAACCGTAATTCCTAAAAATGCATCGATATATTTCTACATTTATTCCATATTATTTTTTTCCTTATTGTGTGACGTGACAACACAGGTTGAACGTGGCCACGCGCATTTCCATGCTACAAACTACAGAAAGTGCGGGCAATAACAATGCACAATACGATATTGTTCTTGCCCCCCCCTTTTTTTTTTGGCGCGCCGCAGTTTCAGAGATATATGAGTTGTTTCTAGAAGAGGAAAGGGTGTATAGTATAAAGAGTGGAGTGCAAGAAGTGGTTGGTGGGGGGGGGGGGGTCAAGAGAGTGAAAGGTGGGGGTGAGGGTGGGGGTGGGGGTCCTTCTACGTGATCAAATCTGCTTGGCGCTCGCTGCTGCTGCCGTGAGAGCGTGAGTCAGGGCACCTTCTTTACATCGTATCATCGAAAGAAAGCGGTTGCGTTGCGGTGGTTGAGGTTGCGAAGGGAATCTGGAAAGAGAATAACCATAGAAGAGAAGGGAGGAAAAAGGGCGAGGGGTTGGGGGGGGGGGGGGTTGGGGGGTGGTGGTTGGGGGTGGGGTTGGGGTGGATGAGGGGTTGTTCAAATTTTAAGTTTGAAATGAGCTATGTCTGCGCTGTGGTGGCGCGGTAGGGCGGACGAGTGAGCAACTGATTGCGGTGATCAAAACTTTATTCCGAAGCGAGGATGCAACGTTAAGTTTGATGTGATGAAATTGTGTACCGCCGCCCATTGGTAAAGAACGCGTTGGATTTCTAGAATTATTACCGCGGGTCGGAGAGCACGTAGCCAGGAATTCGTCTTTTTCACTCTTTGTCCATTTGACTGCATGTGTTAGAAATGGACAGAAACAGGGTCTGAAGTCATGTGATAGCCTCTATCTGCATTCTTTTCTAACGCATGTGTTCTAATGGGAAAAGAGATAGAAAGACTCATTCCTGGCTAAGTTCTTGGCCGTGACATAATGTCGAATCGGGTCAATCCTGTAGACGAAGTGCATCCTATGCCTTATTATTGGACCATCAAATGAGGCAAACATTGTCGACTCTAAGTCTATTGTTCGAAATGGTGGGTTGGAACGTTCATCTGGTGACAAATGAACGCACGCAACCTACTAACTCAAACATACTACCAACGAAAAAAAAAGGGGAAAAAACTGGTCGATCGAATTTACCATCGGCTTAGCTGATTATGAAGTCAACTAGCAAGTTTGGTAAATTTCACCAGATTATGGTAAAATGTACAAACATGTTACGTTAATTGACCACAAGGTATACGTTGCATTTACCATATCATGGTGGCATTTACCATACTTTCTAGTTGACTCCAAAATTAGCAATGCAGATGGTGAATTCTACCCTGTTTTTTTCCGTGCTGTAGAAAAAGCGAGATTCGTGATTGATGAAACACTCTTTTAACGACCATTTTTCTTACCTTAGTACACAAAGAGATGAAAAAAAGCTTCACATTTTTAAAAAAAAAATGGAAATCACGTGTAAATTTAATAAACTACCCATAGAGCGTCCGTTTGTTTGTGACGAGTTTTCACTAAATACTACTTTTAGCAGAGTACAGATCTTCATGACGATGCAATATTTTAGTTAACTGATGACTGTTAAACAGTTTTGGTGAACATGCGGAGTACCACTATTTTTCCGCTTTAAACTTGTAATACACTACCGTCTATCTGAGGCGGAACTATACAGGTTATCATAAGGCCTTAGTACACGCTCAAAGTAGGATTGCCAAATTGGCATCGGTGAGCCGTAATCCACCATAAATCGGCAGGTGAGCCAACCGTTGCATGTTTGGTTGATGTTCCGTTTGTCAAACAACTGTGCAATTTGACGGTCCGTCAAACTGCAGAATTATTTGACGATGGATGGTGTGTCACCTGCTCACCAATCTACAGTCAACAAAACCATCAATAAACCTGTTTTGGAGGTATATTGTGGTCAAGGTTATGTTTGAATTTTAGAAATGTCAGGTTGGCAATCTTGAAGTTAAATTTCGGCTCACCGATGCCAATTTAACGATCCTACTTTGAACGTGTACGAAGGCCTACAGGAGATTCATATCTAACTCGTCACACTCTATCTTTAGAAACACTCAGAGGAGAGTTTCAAATTATTGAAGAATCTCTCATGGTAACTGCGTCGCTCCGCCATTGTGAGTCTGCGAGTGAATTAGTGAGCAAGAGCCCCATTCTGAATCCAAAAATTCTTAAAATCCATCCCATTGTGCGTTCATCACGCTGCGTCGAGGTTTTCACCTGTTATATCCATATAGCTCTTCCCTTAAAATTTACGCGCGCGTTTCACATTTTATTTTTGTTTCTCCTCCACTTATTGTTAGACTTAAACTAGCTTGCAAGTCTTTCCCGCTTTTTCGCTAGAAATTTGATTGAGCACGTAAGCAAACAGCTCCCTTTTTTATATCATTCAGCGTATCTAATCTAATATTTTCACTCGCTGACTGTAGTAACTATTGAGTGAAAAAATAACCTAATTTTTTCAATTGTTTGGAGGCCGCAGATGAGCGATTTTATTCTTGACGAGCGTTGCGCCTTGCATGAAAGAAAGAAAAACATTGAGAGACTTTATAAAATCAAAGTGGAGTTCTATAGCTAACTTTTGCAACAAAGCGATTGAACAGTTAATTATTTTGTGAAATCCAACAAAAATTACGATCATAACATCAAAAAGTCACGAAATGGGTCTGTTGCAAACTTTTGCTACAGCAATTAAGAGTATTTAATCTAATGTAAAATCGCCTGAAAAGTCCATTGGTGGCATCAGAAAGTCATAAAATGGAATAATAAACTCACAAGAGGCGTTTAAAGAAATCCAAAATGGCGGAAAAATATCAAGCGTTTTGTATACATGCACCATAAACATCCAAGGATAGGCAACTTCACAATCTCGATCACAACCAATCACAACGTAAACAAACACATAACCTCTACCTCCAGTGAGGTTGTCGAAATTGGTCATCCTTGGATATTCACGGTGCATGCATACAGTTTGCTCGATATTTCTCCGCCATCTTGGATTTCATTTCTTGTAAGTTTATTATTGCATTTTATGACTTTCTGATGCCACCAATGGACTTTTCAGGTGATCTTACATTAGATTATACACTCTTAATCGTTGTAGCGAAATTTTGCTACAGACCCATTGTACTCACAGACTCACAAAACGAATTCAAAGCTTAAGGCATAATGGCAGAGCTACGCAGGTTACAGGTACCACGGGAGATTCCCATCTGATTTCCTACTCTCATTTCATAAATACTTGCCCTCAGGTGAAAGCCTCCAATTGGATAGAAAGCTCCTATGGTACCTGCAGCGTTGCCAGATTTTAGGGAAATATCAGTAGATTTTACATTGATCCTTATGGGAAATCTACTGATATTTCCCTAAAATCTGGCATCGCAGGGTACCTGCATCGCTCCGCCATTATGCCTGTGAGTGAATTTGGACATTTTTTAAAGTCCTCATTGTGATTATTCGTTAGGATTTTACTTAAGATTTAAAAATTTCAATCGCTTGTAGCAAAAGTCAGCAGGAGCCTTTGGTCTGGAACATCCTAAGCGTCTGTCCCAGCGAATCGAATTATTCGCCTTGAATCGGTTCTAGCAGGATTTCTTTTCTTCTTCTTTCTTCTTCTTTTTTCTTTTCCACTGTTTCGATTCAACACGGCCTCAGCTTCCCGCTTGGTCAATGCTAGTGCCAGTACCAGTGCACAACAGCGACACGAGGTACCCATAGTACGACACAAGCGAAATGGTGTTCTTTCTTTCTTTCTTTCTTTCTTTCTTTCTTTCTATTCTTTCATTCATTAAATCCACCTAACTACTTGTATAATCTCCCTCATTACGGAGGTGTGAATAACCTAGATGTTTAGTCATCTGTAACAAAAAATAAACGAAAATTACTACTACTACTTTCTTTCTTTCTTTCTTTCTTTCTTTCTTTCCTTCTTTCTTTCTCGCATCATCGGACTCCCAAAAAATCCTAAAAACAAAACTCATCGAAAACTGGACGACAACAACATGGAACTCAAATAGGGTTATCGATTGTCTCCCAGCCCTATCCAACCCATCAAACTTACCTCTGAATCGGAAAGAACAAACAACTATTACAAGATTGCGGATTGGACACACTGCCTTTTCTTATGGATACCTTATGAAGAGAGAAGAAAAACCATTTTGTTCTTTCTGTTCTTCATCTTTTTCAACTGTCAAACATGTTCTTTTAGACTGCCCGGCTCACAACAACCTTCGCCAAAAATTCTACCCTCCAGGAACTAAAAACATTAAACTCATGTGTAACTTTCTCAAATCAATAGCCATCACTATTTAAAAAAAAAAAAAAAAAAAATTGTCTTTAACTTGTAATTTCTCAACCATCATGTACAACTCATTATAAGGGTGTAAATGGCCTAAGTTGCTAAACCACCTCGTACTACTACTGCTTTTTTTCTTTCTTTTTTTACTTCAATGGAGCTAAAAAAACCCCTGAAAAGAAAAGTGTATGTTCATATTTCGGTGAGAAATAAGTAGAAAGAAACTAATAATAATAATGAAATCCACAACACGATTCAATGCAGGTCTCAAATGGCCTAAGCCGCTAAGGGTGCACTGAATGTTACAATTTTCCTAAAATATTGACTTTGATCGTTCGCAGCTAGCGTAGCCGCACCCACGAATTCGGTCCTTCTCTCTTAGCTCATTTGACTGCATGTGTCAGGAAAGGACAGAAACAGGGGCTGAAATCACGTGGCAGCGCCTATCTCCGTCCTTTTCTAACACATGCATTCAAATGGGAAAAGAGAGAGAAAGACCGAATTCCTGTCTCCGACTATAGCAGCTCTCGTATGTAGAGAAATTCTTTGTGTGTATGTACTCGACCTTTTAATTATGCTCCTTTGAGGGGATCGATGATTTTTCAATTTTCGAGCCTGATATGGAATTCAATTAGAAATAATAAGTTTAGCGAAGTATGCTGTACGTCCCACGGCCAGAGTGGTGGTTCTGAGCATATGCCATAGACACGTGTACGGACTAGCTCGTCTCTTCTCAATCTTTTTAGTCGGCGGTGCCAAATTTATTTGCAAATTTCGAGGAGATGAAGAGAACACACGTTTTCAAACAATGGGACATGGATCTCTTGCTAACGTTTGGTGTGAGCGATTGAATAGTTAATTCTGGAGTAAAACCCAGCGAAAATTACGATAAGGAGGTTTCAACGTTACGAAATTCACTCACAGACTCACAAAATGACTTTGAAGTTTAAGGCGTAATGGCAGAGCTACTCGGAAAAAAAAGATCAGTGCAAATAACCATAGGGATACCTGATTTTGGCACATGCTAGATGTTATGGTCAACTTGACCAGAGCTATGGTACATTTACCGATACTTTGAGTAAATTCGACATGCAATCAGGTAACATTACCTAGTACCTAGTCAAAACATAGTATACTTCTGGCCAAGTTTACCATAACATCTAGCAGGTGCCAAAATCAGGTATCCGTATGGTTATTTTCACTGATCTTTTTTTTCCGTGTACGCAGGCACCATGGAAGATTCTTTTACAATTTGAGGCTTTCCTCTGTGTGTTTCTGTAAAAAGGGTGAAAAATTTGACAAGCATCTCTCATGACATTTTATGACTCATCTGTGTAATTCTCCGCTATTAAAGTGCAAATATGGCATAAAGCTATGCTGAAATAGGGGAGATTCCGGTCTGATTTGTCTCTTAAATTGTTGAAACAAACAAACGAAAGTCTCAAGATAGGAATCTCTCATGGTACCGGCGCACACTGGACGAAAATACCCTTATGCTCGGACATGGGGGGTCAAGTCAATCTGCAGAAAACCCCAACTTTTTGACAAAAAGTAGTATTTTAGAACCCAATTGTAACTTTTCTGACATTGTTTTTTTTTTCCTCGAGCCAGCACTATACCTCACCATTGTCGAATAACGGGTTCTTGGTGCGGTTTGAAATTTTGAGGCTAAAATTTCGTGTTTTATTTTGCCTAAAAAGATGTGTTAATCTTTTTTTCAACAAACGCCGATACAATAGTCATTTTCACCATTGCATGGAGATAATTTTCGACCTATAGTTTTTTAAAATCATGCAAATATAGATGTATGTAGTGATGGTTTTTGTTCAAATTTAACATTTGAAGGTTTAAAAAAATTAAAATACAGTTTCAACAGGCTATTTAATCGTATTTAATGTGAACTTTAAGCTAGTAGTGTTTATTACAACTTGGAAAAACCACCTCAATGATTTTTAGCTGCGATAAACTGCGGATACGAGAAATAATCGTGTAATAGCACGACGCGGCGCGCATTGGAGCGAGTCAATGGGTGAGGGTCGGACACGAAATACACTACTGAAAATAAAAATGCGATTGTTTCTACAGTCGAAAAACACATTATATAGGGTGATTCTTGTGGAAAACACACAAAAAAATTTGAAAAAAATAAAAAAAATAAAAAAAAATAAAAAAAAATTAAAAAAAATTAAAAAAAAAAATAAAAAAAAAAAAAATAAAAAAAAAAATAATAAAAAATGAAAATAAGTTAAAAGGATGTCGGTTTTAAAGAAAAATAGCCAAAACAACTCGAAAAAACAAAGATAGGAGCGCGAAACCAGCCATGTCCGGGCACAAGGACGTTTTCGTCCAGTGTGCGGCGTAGCTTCGCCGTTACGCTTTAAACTTGGGGGGGGGGGCATTTTTTTAATTTAAAGTTTTAAATTTAAGATTATATTAAATCTTTTTGAAGTTTATGATCCTTTTATTTATTTCTTTAACTTAAAGTCATTTTGTGAGTCTGTGATGAGTTAGTATCAGAATTTTTAATGGATTTTGCGGAGGAATTATAACTATTCAATCACTTACAGCAGAAAATAGGAAGAGCCCCACTCTCAGAAAAGGAAACTACTTAACGAATCGGTCAACGCGAGTTTTGACTTCAGAGAGGCGACGTGATGGGATACGTCCTATTCTTCAAAAGGGAGGCAATTTGGACGGAAGGTTTGTTTGCCTCTTTTTTCTTAACCTTAAATCAAAAATGTTAATGGATTAATTTAGTAAAAACTATCATTTTAAACGAAAGAGTGTGTTTTTGAGTGGCTATCTGGTAGCATAATTCCATTCCAACTATTCAGGTGTGAAAATTTTGCTTTTATAATATTTTATTTTATTTTATTTTATTTTCCAAATTGATTCATATAATGCCTCAAGGGCTAAAGTACAAGTCAAAAAAGAAAAATAAATAATTGCTCTAAAGGTGAAATTACAACTGATAAAATATAATTAAATTAAGCATCCAATAGCTCATTCACACTATAAAAAGCCTTATTCAGGAGAAAGCAGAGCAAGTCGTTTAAAAATTTAGAAACATCCCCATCCCTGAAGACAGATTTAAGTCCCATGACAGAATATGTCATAATTGTTTCTTTATCGAGAAGATTCTTTCAAAAGAAACATTTGTATCAATTTTTGTGTCCAAAAATCCAATCTAAAACAATTTCACCCCCATTTGAAACGAAATTTAAGCCAATTCCGCCATTTTCAGCTTGATCTGGCAACTTTAATGAACCTATCGTGCTCATACCTGACCGAGACATCTCAGTAGCGTGTAATATCCGTCATTCTCACCGATTGCATGATAGGCTTTTAAACAGCACCTCTCCCCCTCACTAATCCAACCTCTAACTCACCTCCTTTCACTACCTTTCCTCTACCTCGTTCAATCGATCTTGGCCCTTGAATGAGCTCAGTTTCGTGATTGGAGTCAATGTCTTCGCCACGTCAAAATGAACATTGAACCGTCATGAACGGACAATATCCGTCGACGATCGCTGAATTGTGCACTGTGCTGTCTCTTCGGAGGTCTCGGGGACCTTTCATAATTAATTGAGAGTAAAGATCATCAGTTAAAAGCAGTTTTTTTTTTTTTTTTTAATATTCCGTATTATTGTAATAATTGAGGAGTTATACTTGGTAAAATCACTCGGAAAAACAAGACTGGTAGAATTTACTATTTGCAAAGCTGATTTTGGAGTCTGCTTTCGAGTATGGTAAATTTTCCATCGTATGGTAAATGCAATTTTAAATGCACCTTTTGGTGAAATGTATACCAACAGGTTATCTTATTTTACCATCACAATGTACGTTGCATTTACCATACTATGGTAAATTTTACTATACTTGATAGCAAATAACAAAATAAGCTATGCCGATGGTAAATTCTAGCAGTTTTTTCTTTCCGTGCACGTATATAACAGAGGGTATTCTAGACCTCACCATTTTACATTTCATGTGTTCCTGATAGGTTAATGGGCCATTCTCTTTCCTGACTTATGGACTAATTGAAAGCTCCAATAGCTACGTAACAAAGAGCGATCCAATAAACTCACGCAATAACACCCACAATCACACTTTGAAACATGAGTTTTTGAAGACGATCATACCCTATGTTTCATACGTGGTTTTTTTTTTTTTTTTTTTTTTTTTTTTTTTTTTCAAAGAACTCTTCAAATTTCAATGTCACAACTAGTTTTTTGAAAATTCAAAGTGGTTCCATAGTCCATACCGGAGACAAAATTTACTAGAGACCACGAGACGGACCTCGCACTATAATAGGGTTAAATGAAGGGATTTCGTTGCTGTTTTCTTGCACGAGCCGACACTGGGCTACGGTTACCCACCTCAGGTGATTGTCAAGTGATTGTTTGACGTGAAACATGGCAATCATGCTCCATGTGCACGTATTCCGCACACTTCATCCCTCATACTCACCTGACAGATTTCCGAAATATCTTGTGGCGGCACGCCACGTAGGAGTATTTACCCCAAAAACCTGGCCAAAAACATTTGCGTGTTCTTGAATATTTGAAAATCGATTTTGGTTAATTTTCCAATTTAAACTCAAAACTCCTATTGCACGGTTTATGGTTGGAAAAGGGGTAAAAAATTAAGAAGTTTGGCTCAAACGAAAGGTCGATACCTCATTCTTTTGCCGAGTTATTGACGCTTATTTCATGAAAAAGGCTTGACTTCAACATGTTTTTTTAAAAAAAGGGGCAATTTCTTGCAATTTTTGACTGTTGGAGCAGTTGCCTAAAAGGGTCTACTCTAACCTCCTTGTTTTGGTTATGCCCGGTTTTGCCCGGATTGTATTCAAAATTGCCTTTTTTTAAAAAGATAGAGCCTAAAATTAGAGATTTTTTTCATGTCCATTTTAAATTAGATGGAAAAGGGTCAAAAATGCACGGAAAAATATATTGTTGCCATCAAAATGAAGCACATACCATCTAAAACAACGTCCATAATCGCTGAAATGTTTGGATGCCTCAACGCTTGTCCTCGATGGAAAATGTTGACTGATTATTAACAGCGCTTCGAGCGGTGAACAATCGCAGGTGCGTCGAACGCTCAGTCCCATGTTGTCCACTAAACAGTAGATAAACGTAGATGTTCCGACACATCTATTACGCAATAGAACGGCTACTTACCTCTCAAAAACCTTCAATAGTTTGTTTTTTGGACGACTTTTCAATTTTCCGTTTTTGGCCAGGTTTTTGGGTCAAATACTCCTACGTGGCACGGTGGCGTCGCGTCCGCGTCGAGACTTGCGGGACTGAACTGCCTCTCGCTGCGTCGAACTTTGGTCTGAGATCGTCAAAACTTGGCAAAAAAAAACAAAAAGTAAATTCTTCGTAAAATCAGGCTTAACCCTCGAGTGGTCGCGTACGTCATCCAGATACTTGTTTTTGCGTGCACTTTCGCGAAATTTGAATTTTCAAAGCTGACATTTTCAGTAGCTGTCCAAACAAGAAGGTTCCAAAGTTTTTCTTTTTTTCTTCTTTCAAAACCTGGAAGTTACTGAACGTCAAAGTGGCATGGATAACGATTGTCATCCACGTGAATACATCCAAAAACATTTTTTTCAAGTTTCAAAAATTCTGAAATTTGAACTCGAATATACATCCTACGAGAGAAACAAAGAAACAGTTTATTTCTTTGAAATAATCATTAAACATTTTGAGCCTGAAATATTGGTATTTTCAAAAGTGGCAAAATCTGAATTTCCCATTTTTTAGTTTTTCGCCATTTACAAAAAACTGGGTAGGAATTTTTGACATTTCTGTTATTCAAGTTACTGAGGAGGCCCTATTGATTGAGTTTGCATACATGCATTTTTAGGCTTAAATTGGCAGACTTACAGCCATTTTTAAAATTGTTTTCTCACCGATTTTTGGCCACATTTTGTCGATCTTAGAGACCAAAGTGCGTCGCTCTGCACCGCGTCAAATCACCATCTAGGAACGTCGCGATACCGCTGCTCTATTTTGAGTCGGATAAAACCTACATTTGTTGGAACACCTGCTTTACCTGCTCTTTTCGCCTTTCCTGTTCTCAGTCTTCCATGGCATACCCCCCCCCCCCCCCCCACAACCACCTTTCCAATCCCCGTCGCCTTTAACCCATCAAAATGAGAGCGCTCAAGAGAGGCTGCTGCAACTCCGCGCGCCGCTAGCGGGAGCTTTTGGTACTTTCCGATTTCGCACGACCTGAGCTTATAATAACCATTAAAATATGTGAGTGATCATCGGTGAAGATCCTCGGTATCTACGGTGTATCTACGCGTGTGATAGCGAGTAAAATACGGTATTAGGAGGGATACATTTAGGGCGATGCAAATACGCGATGCGGCGGAATTAAACTGAACTAACGATTTATTATTTTCTTGCGCGGAGGATGAGAGTCTCTCGCAGTTGCCAAATGGGTTCGTTTTATTGCTCTGGTCTGATTGTGAGATCGTCGAAAATTGGACAAAATCAGAATGTAAATTTCTCATCAAATTGTCATTTATAAACTTTCAAAACCATTTTCAATCACAGATAACACTTTTTACAGGCAATTTAAACGTAGGAATATTCCTGGACATTTTTAAAAAAGCTTGAAGATCGGAAACGATGAGTTTTGATTGCTTCCTTTTAAATTGATGTTTGGCCATTTTTTTGCAATCTGAGACCTCAGGACATTGCATTATGCCATTTGTCTGAGATTGTCAAAAAGTGGCCGAAAATCAGAGAGCTTATATCTCATTTCTCACTTTTAACCTTTCAAGACCAATTTTAAGCACGCTGAACACTTTTAACAAGGAATTTAAAGCCACAGTTGTGACCGGAAACTTGTAAATGAAGCCTGATGAAAGGTCGAA
>VMOF01000035.1:59625093-59712593 GCA_011764245.1 Trialeurodes vaporariorum | reverse complement strand
GAAATGTATACGCATCTAAACGAAACATTCCAATGTTTGTAAGTTCTGTTGATGTTCAAATAAACGATATGGTTCCATCTACGTAGTTGTAAGTCGGTGATATAGCGTCTAGTGTATCGCGGGTTGTTTGAAACGGAATGGTATTTTCTGAATTAATGAGTGGATTTTGAAAGTTTTTAATGTGCGCATCGTTATTTTCGCCGAATTTTACGTTAGAAACAATGAGTTATATTGATGTAGCAAAAGTACGCAACAGACCCATTCCCGGCAATTCATACTCTTGGAACAGGTGCTAAAACCTGCTTTCAATCCCCTCTCCTCAAAATATAATGAAGTATAATGTTTTACAATACTTGTTACTTTATAAGATTTGAAATGAGTGTCTATTGAATAATGTAAAGAAAGAATATTAGGTTTGGTCTTCTTTCATTTGCCCATGTCCTCCAATCCTGCGCAGCCTCGCTTCAAATTCTTTAGAAAAAGTATGTTTCTACTTAGGATATTGCAATTTTGAAAGACAAGAAAAATGATGTTTTCCCTATATTGTAATACTTGATGAGAAAAATACTAAGAAAAACAAAACCAAACAAAATTGAACGGTAGTGAAGATGGTGATTAGGAAAAAGAGATCAGGGAATATTCCCTCTCGGAATTCTACTCAAGTGGGAATCTTCCCGATGGTGAGTATTACCGACCGTCAAATAACACTAGGTGGGTCATCCCGAGTGAAACTTGGAATCCGCTTCTGTTAACACACTGTATCTTTGTCTGTAAAACTTGGCATTTTCTATGCATTGCTGCAACAAACCTTCCATGCAATTTGTCGTCACCGGCCTTGGTCATTTCTTAGTAGTTAGTAATTTTAAGTTTTCAAGACACAATTTACAGTTTTAATTTGTAATGGATGCTATATTTCTCCGAGACTGACCCAAGTGTTAAGGAACTTTAATTTATGAATTCCCGAATTTTCCCTTGGTATCCCTGAAACTGTTTCGAACAATTCCTTTAGTGGCTGACGATACCTTTAAACGGAGTTCTTTTAAAGTTAATTTTTCAAACAGAGATAGTATATATTAGATACCAAGCACTAGCCGTGCGCGCGGTGGCTGACTTTTTTTTTCGGAGCTCAACAAGAGTTAACACAGAAAGCATGAAGGAGCACCATCAAACATGGACCATACGTTGACTGATCCAATTTCGGTGCTTCGGTCTCAATAGGCAAAAACCTCATCAACTTTTCTTATCATTCAACGTATAGTCCACGTTTACGGGACATCGTTGAGACCTCGAAAAAAAAAGTTCCCACCCTGCGCAAACATGGGCAACATAGATAGTCCGTGGTCTCTATTATTCATATATTGTCTCAAGTTTCAAACTTGATTTTAGAGGAAAGTCAGGCACTCGCTCGTTCGTTGAGGTAATTTGTGATATTTAAGGAAGAACATAGGGAACGTTTTGAGAGCCCTGCGCCTTGTCACCAATTAAGAGCCCATCATGAAGACAGGTCTGCTCAATTGTATGTTTTCCCATTTAAGATTACATTGGCGTCACCACGGAGAAGCAGAGGGGACGTTTTGAGATCCCTCCGCATTATCAGCGGTTAGAAGCCCACCAAAATGACTGGTCTGCTCGTAAGTCATTTTTCCCATTTAAAATTACATTGGCGGTGCCCCGGAAGAGCAGAGGGGACGTTTTGAGAGCCCTGAGCCTTGTCAGCGGTTAAAAGCCCACCAAAATGACAGGTCTGCTCGTAAGTCATTTTTCCCATTTAAAATTACACTGGCGGTGCCCCGGAAGAGCAGAGGGGACGTTTTGAGAGCCCTGAGCCTTGTCAGTGGTTAGAAGCCCACCAAAATGACAGGTCTACTCGTAAGTCATTTTTCCCATTTAAAATTACACTGGCAGTGCCCCGAAAGAGCAGAGGGAACGTTTTAAGAGCCCTGAGCCTTGTCAGCGGTTAGACGCCCACCGAAATGACAGGTCTGCTCGTGTGTCATTTTTCCCATTTAAAATTACACTGGCGGTGCCCCGGAAGAGCACAGCGGACGTTTTGAGAGCCCCGAGCCTTGTCAGCGGTTAGAAGCCCACCAAAATGACAGGTCTGCTTGTATGTCATTTTTCCATTTTAAAATTATATTGGAGGTGCCCCGGAAGAGCATTGGGGACGTTTTGAGAGCCCTGAGTCTTGTCAGTGGTTAGAAGCCCACCAAAATGACAGGTCTGCTTGTAAGTCATTTTTCCCATTTAAAATTACAGTGGCGGTGCCCCGGAAGAGCAGAGGGGACGTTTTGAGAGCCCTGAGCCTTGCCAGCGGTTAGAAGCCCACCAAAATGACGGGTCTGCTCGTAAGTCATTTTTCCTATTTGAAATTACATTGGCGGTGCCCCGGAAGAGCAGAGGAGACGTTTTAAGAGCCCTGAGCCTTGTCAGCGGTTAGACGCCCACCGAAATGACAGGTCTGCTCGTATGTCATTTTTCCTATTTAAATTACACTGGTGGTGCCCCGGAAGAGCATAGGGGACGTTTTGAGAGCCCTGAGCCTTGTCAGCGGTTAGAAGCCTACCAAAATGACAGGTCTGCTCGTAAGTCATTTTTCCTATTTAAAATTACACTAGGGGCCTAGGGCCGCTTCGCGGCCCCTCCTGGTCCTTTTCGTTTGTTTTTTTTTAGATGTTTTCGTGTTACATTTGTTTCTTTCTTTCGTTCTGTTTGGAAAAAATTTTGAAATGAAAGCGATTACGATGTTAAACTCTGGTGGTTTTTCATTTTGGTTAACTTTATAAAGGAATAACTCGTAAACACCACTTAAACCTAAAAATGTAAGCTTTTAAGAGTATATAACGCATGCATTTATAGACCATTTTAAATTTTGACCATTTTTGGAGCGAAGAACCGTTCTTCTCTTAGTCGACACGCATCAGCTTTAATCTATTAGTTCTTCACTTGCACATAAAAATGTAAAAAAATGAAGAAAAGAAAACTGAAAATTGAAATTTGACAACCCAGCTGATTGAATGATAATGTCCGAAGAAAAAAAAAAAAACTTGAACGAAAATGAAAGACTCATCATCGACATAAAAATGGTACAGACCGGACTACCGCACAAAATCACACGCATCAGCTGGGAGTATCAAGAAACGCGCACCATCGACCAAAGAGAAAAGATAACCTTAAAAATCAAAGATCATGCAAGCAGATCGATCTGTAAAAGAATGGAATCGAAACTGGAATCGTAAGTGGAATCGGAAAAAGGACGTTTAGGTAGAAGTTGAACTGGATTGAGAGATTTAACCTATCAGTTCCCCACTTGTACATAGAATAAAATGAGAAAATTAAAAAAAAAAAAAAAAAAAAAATGGAAAACTTTGAAGATAATCCTGCTGTTTAGATGTAAATAGGGGCATGTGGCCGCTTCATGGCCTTTTGAATTGTCATGAGTTAGGGAAATCGACAGTAAAAATACGTTTTAAAATTTGATCAGAATTTAAAATTTTAACCTATAATTTCCCCATACGTAGAAATTAGAGACCCAGCACAAAGCTTGTGACCAACCGACCTACCGCACAAAATCGCAATCAGCTTAGCTCAGAGAGTCAACAAACGTATGTCAACCAATGATCAAGGGGGGGGGGGATTACCTTAAAAATGAAGGTCATGCCTAAAAATCTATCCTACAGTCCACGGAATCACCTCTCTACGCATTACTGTGTCGATGCACCCAAAAAGCAAAATATCAGCTGTCGACGTAACAAAATTTTAGCGTCGCCAGGCGACCGACCAAGGCTTAAAAACAAATATTACACCTCTCTCTCTCGCACACATCACGGGGGTACAGTGACTGTCTCCCTCCCACTCATTACGCCTATGGGATTCATAGTTTTTGGCATTTTCGAGGGCAAAGATGGCTCTGAACAGCACCGCTGGTATTTTTCCCACAATCCTGGTACTGAGCCGCATCGATCGATACCGCACTTGTCCGGAACGGTCCAAAGGATCGACGGGAATTTCCATTAAGCTTGGAAATTATATATATATATAGATTGTCGGTGGCCCTGAATAGCATAGGGGACGTTTTGAGAGCCCTGAGCCTTGTTATCGGTCAGAAGCCCATTAAAACAACATGTCTGCTCGTAAGTCATTTCCCTCTTTTAAAATTACATTGGCGGTGCCCCGGGAGAGCAAGATGGTCCGGGTGACCCCCACTCCCCCAGTCACCTCCCCTCCCCCCATTTTAGGGGGGCCCTCGAAATGCATGTTTCCCCGAGGCCCCCAGAGGTGTAGCTACAGCCCTGTTTGTGTATCAAAAGTGACATGCTGACCCTTGGTTAAGTCTGATATCTGCTTGTTAATGCTATCGTAAGTCAAAATTACTGCAGTTTTAAAATGTAACGGATTCTGTATATAGTTCTCTGGGAATGACCCACGAACCAAGAAACTTTAATTTATGAATTCCCGGATTTCTCCTTAATTTGTATCCCTGAAACTGTCTTGAAGTTTATGATTCAAACTTGATTTCAGAGGAAAGTCAGGCACTCGCTCGTTCATTGAGATGGTCTCTCAGTCAAAATTGACATGCTGACCCTTGGTTGAGTATGATCTCTGTTTGTTAATGATATCTTTGAAGATCCTAAGTGGCTGATTTAAAAGTCGGGCCTATCGAGAGTGATTTTAAGCTTCATCCAGTGCCAAGTCCCGGCCCGGCTGCAGCAACCTAGCTCTAGGTCGGGAATTACCAAAATTGTCAGGTTCCTAGTTTTCTCTCTGTTCCTCTATTTGCGGTTCATGTGCTCGCGGTTCCCTTTTTTCGTCCCGCTTCTTGCTCCACGTTCGTTCGTTCCATTCCGACATTCATTACCTCTGACTGTGCACTGTGCAGGGCTAGACTCCGAGACCCCCAGACCCAGACTAGACCCTGTCCCACCGATTCCGTTGTGCACTTGTCGAGATGTGTACGTGTTTTGAAACTCAACTCCCATTCTCTAACACGTACACGGTTGCCGCAAAGTTAACCGAAAAAGTATACTTTTTCAGCCCCCAATGTAGTGGCACTGTGGCCAGTTGGCTCTGAGACTAACGTCATGTCAGTGGCACATATTGGATCGAAACATGGCTTTTTCATGAAAAGTAAATACTTTCTTGCTTGAAAACAGTTCAGTGATGATATTTTTGCTGTGGAACAATCATGTCATTCGACTCAATTTCAGCTCTTAAATGATTGAAACTTTCTTCTTAGGTTATCTTGAAATTCACCCTACTAAAAGTGACTTATGCATGATAAACCCTGGTAAAAATTTTCAGTAAAGTTCCATGATTAAAATTCCGTGGGAACCGTCCCTGGTAAAAATGTTCCATGACCAATTTTACATGGAAATCGATTTCCATGGAAATTGCTCTATTTTCCATGGAAACCACGTATATTTCCAAGAAAATCGGTGTGTTTTCTGTGGTAATGGGTGTAGTTTCCATGGAAATCGATATCCGTGTAAAATCGGCCATGGAACATTTTTACCGTGGGCGGGCAATTATTATTTTCCCATAGTATTTCATACAATTCCGTGTTCCGTGGAATTCCACAAACTGCCCACGGAATTCCATGAAATATTTTGGAGAAATAAAAATTACCGACCGAAATATTAGCCGATGGAACTCTGGTCGGATAACTTCGCAGAACTTTTTTATCAGGGTAATAAAGTGAAAAGAACACACATTATATGTATAAGTTTTTCATTCAAGAGTTGGTGTTTTATTTTAGTTCATCTTGCTAAAATGTTGTCGTGCTTACGTTTATCGAAATTTGTGAGTGTCACTTTATCATAGAAGTTTGTTGTGAATCGTTTCCCGGGAGCTTTGTGCATCACTGGGAGCAGTGGCGTACGCAGAAATATGTCTCTCTTTCTCTTCTCCCGTTCGAATGTATGTGCTGGAAAAGGAAAAAAATAGGGACTGAAGTCACGTTTTAGCCCCTGTTCTTGTCCTTTTTTAACACACGTGCTCTCATATGGAGCAAGAGAGAGAGAAAGACAAATTCCTGTGTACGCTACTGACTGGGAAGATGAGTGAAGAGCGAGTACCTTCAATGATGCCGACCCTTATTCTCATGATCCTGTGCTTAACTGGACCCGTAATTAGGGACTGTGCGGCAATGGTGAACAGTATTTATCACACTCTGCCGAGCACATACAACATTCACCGCGTTCAAAAATCTGCAATTGATGTCATATATTGCATGGGATTGCAACGGCCGATCCAAAGTTGGTCACCACTAAGAGCACAATAAATAGCAGATCGAGGAACAGTTCCTCGATCTGTTAGGCGGATCCAGCAATCTGGCAACTCCGCATTCCTCTCATTTGAATTTATGATTAACAATCGATTCTTGGAGGGGCTACAGCCCCGTGACAAATCGATTATTTATCATGCTACCAAATGGGGAGAATACACTGTTGTCAGATTGCTGGATCCGCCAATCATGGAGGAACTTATCATGAAGCTGAAAAGAACAAATCCAAGTTAGTTAAATTGCGTTAGTTTTAGTTGGGTAAAACAGTATGACTCTCAATATTACTGAAAAATGCAAAAATAAACATCTGATTTATTTTTTTGAGAGTCAATGGAGCTCTTGCAAACTTTTGTTTTAGGGGATTGAATTGAAGAGTTGATTCTTGCAAAAAAGCCTGTAAAAGTAACGATGAGTACACTAAAAAATCACAAAATTCACTCTCAGAATCGGGCTAAGTGGCGAAGAGACGTAGGTATAATGGGAGATTCCTATATAAACTGAGGCTTATCTCTGTTTATCCATTGAGAAAGTGACAAACTAGACATGAATCTTCCATTATACCTGCGTTGAATCGTCATTACGACCTTGCCGTTATAGCATTTATGTGAGCTTATTTCTAATTTTTTGAATTTCTTAGTGTGCGTCTCGTGATTTTTGCTGGTTTTTACAGTAGTTTAATCTATTCATTTGCTCACAGAAAAATTAGGCAAGAGCCCCATTTTATAGGTATGGAAATAAAAACAGGTGCGATCATAAAATTATACACAGTCCGGCCATAAGTTTTGTCCCTCGCCGAAATCAAGATGGCGGCTAACGGCTGAGAAAAAGTCATCAATTTTGACTCTTATATTTTTTTCTGTGTACAAAAACGTTACTTACTCTTCGGCATTGACGTGCGCCGCTAGAAAATTCCTTACGTATGAAACACACCCTAAACAAGGAACCGCGTAAAACATCTTCCTGTAAAACACGGATATATTCATCGGCAAAACAGCTGGGATGATTAAGCGTGTAAGTTCCTGCGTTGACTTCATACATCAATGTTTTACGCTCCATATTGTGGTAACCCCGTTTGTCTCTTCCGATTACAAAAGGTTCTCTTCCAAGACGAGAAATTGAGAAAAATATGTCGTGTCGTACGCGTGTCCGGGCCTTTTCATCGTCAGCGTGATTCCCGCCATGAAATTTTCACGCAAGCGAGAGAGGCAGAGCACGTGCGACGTGCCGTGCGTCGAGCCGCGCGTAGAGTTTGCATGAAAGCGCGTCGAAGGGGCAGACGCGAGACGCGTAGCTTACCACGCTCATTTCTCGCGATCCGGATAAATAATTAAAGCGTTGCTTGCTCGGATCGGAACTGACTGAAAGACTGAGAGACTGAAAGACCAAGAGGGAGGGAGAATGAGGGAGAGAGAGAGAGAGAGAGAGAGAGAGAGAGAGAGAGAGAGAGAGAGAGAGAGAGAGAGAGAGAGAGAGAGAGGTGAGAGAGAGAGAGCGGGGAGGGGGAGACTGAGGGACTGAAAGGAGGAATGAACCGAACCAAAGTTTGGAGTTTGCGAGTTGCAACTCAATGCGTTCAAGAAACGACAGAAAGTCAAACAAGGAGGGAGGGGGAGAGGGAGGGGGTGGAGGACCCATGGAATAAGGATACCCATACACCCGTCACACGACGCTGAAAAGAAGGCTGAAAAATGAAAGCGATCGAATGCATTGTTGTCGTTTCGAACGCATACGTCGAATCCTCGGTGAATGTTGGCATGCTGCGCCTTCAAATTCTGGTCTATGCAAACACAGAGCTTTCAAGCAGGAAGAGTTATCTCGTCCCGCCTGCTTTGAGGAAGAGTACGCTGTGTTCTATGATCTGGGATCGTCGCGTCGTCGGAGAGATGCCCAAAAACTAGTTTTTTTTTTACAATTTTTCTCTTCAATTAATCATTTATAAACCAACTAAATAACCTACTACACTTTCAAGACCACGTTTGATCACTTTAAACAAGTTCTTTAATTATACAGGAACGTAACTGAAAAGTATTTAACAAAAAGCTTAAAGGGTCTAAAATGATCATTTTTATTACTTTTTTTCACTAATTTTTGGACACTTCCTTTCCGATCGCAGACCATAGAACTCTAAGAACAACTTAATTGCAACATTTCTACATTAATGTCTCAAACTGTCTCATTTTCTTTGATTTTCTTCCAATTTTTGTCGATCGGAGACACTGAGAAAAAAAAAAAAAAACCCAGTAAATTAATCAAACACGGTTGGTGATCCTACATAGCAACACGGTCCAATCGATGTATCAGATATTATTTTCCTATTGATTTTCTTAATAATCTTTTTATAATTATATCAATGGTATCTATAAGTTATTGGGCGGTACGATAGAATTAATTGGGCCTTGCGGTGATCATATACAGCAACACGGTCCGATTAATAAAGCTGGTTTCTTTTCTCAGTGGCTATTGTGTGCTCTGGTCCATGAGTACGTGTTTGACTATCTATACTATTTCGTTCCATCAGTCGTTTAAAAATTATAACTATCGATAAGGGTTTAGCGTCAACTTATGTTTTTTGATAGCAGTCTCGAATTATATGTAACGACGGGCGACTGATAGTTAAGATTTGCGATGTTTCAGTCTGTCAAAAAAAAAAAAAAAAAAAAAAAAAAAAAAAAAAAAATGGGAAAAACATCGAATAATCACAGCGAGACTTAAATTAATGCAAGAGGTGAATAAGTGAAGAAAAATAATCCCGAGTTTATATTATTTTATATTATTTAAGACGCTAGTTTTGAACAAGACCTTTTGAACCAAAAATCAAAAATAATTTATTAATGATCACTCACTCATGCGGTTCCTTTCTAATTCACTTACATACTCACGGAACAAAAGTAACGCATATCTCCAAACGCGCGTTAACCTCTCAATGTCATGTCAGCAAAAATCAGCTAATCGTTCACCTTCGTGGTCTTGCGGTTATTGGGAAACGGACCATTGACCACACTAATTCGGAGACCATTAACGGATTCGCGGCACCGGGGTGGAAGGGGGAGGGGGTCATCGAAGGTGGCGATCGCCTCGCGTTCAGGCAAAAAAAAGGCAATAAGGGGGAAGAAAGAGTGGAACAAGAAACAAATTGTAGGGAATACCTTTCGAACACTTCCTCACATCAAATTCAATCTGGAGGGGACTCCCATACCCCCCTTTAACATTTTGGGGGAAACTTCCATACCCCCCTTTAATTATCTGGGGGAGACCTCCAGACCCCCTCACGTGGTTCATTTTACACCATGCTGATTGCAGAGCGGTTTCGCAAATTTTCATGAAAATTCAAACAGCTAACTCATTTTCTCGTTGATTTTAATGGAAACCTTTTATCCTACATTATTTGCTTGCACTGAAAAAAAGAGCTGTCCAGAGACCCGGACGCTCCGGGCAAATATGAAACAACGGCAAAATCCGGGTATGACACTCGTTCCCTCCGGACACGACGCCCGGAAATTCCGGGTAGGTATCACGCCCGGATTTTGCCGTTGTTCGATACTTCGCCCGTTATTTTCCGTGCTTTTTTTTTCAGTGTACGATTTAAACTTTCGAAAAAAGACCCTCTAGAGAATGTTAAAAGCAACTTTTTGCAAAATTTAGATGCATATGGATCATTGGTTCTACAGTTACACCCAGATACAGACATACGTCTGCCTGTCCACGGTCATCAATGACATTTATTGTGCAAGTTCCCTCATCGAATCAATTATACAAACTATGACGTCATACTGTCTTACTGAGAAACATTTCAAATTGTTTCGATGAATGCTCTGATAGTACATATATATTCCCGCACTTTATTCCCCGTAAAGACGATAAGAATTCTTGTCGATTTAAGCGTCCTAACTATTGCAGCGATAGGTCTTATGATTGAAATAAAGGGAAAAACAATCCTTATGTTTTTCTTTTTCTAGTTTTAACAGCCAATTTTTTCTCAGTGTAAAAAGTACAGAAAGAAAAAGAAATCATTAGATTTGGTATCGATGTCGCACTTGAAATGCCAACTAGACGCAGTACGTGGTCTCATTAATACGAGTGTATTGTATCTGATTGAAACCCCATCTGAAACTTCAACTTTTAGCGAGTTAAATAAAATAAAAAATGAAAAACAAAAAGAAAACAAAAACACCATTATAGAAAAATGGAAAACAGGAAATTTATCTATATATGTTTCAAAACACGCTGTGTGTTTCATGTCATTCCCGTGCAAGTGTCCCTTTCACCCATCATTAGACCAACTGTGATGTCATACTCTTTAAACAAAAACAAAAAAACAAAAAATAGATTTGGCATCGGTGCCGCTTGAAATGTCAACTAGACGCATTAGTCCTCCCTCCCTCCCACCCTTTACCGCCCTTGTACCCTCCCATCCCTCCTCCTATGAGCCTCGGCTCACGGGTTCAAACACGCGTGTGAGCATGTCACTCACGCTTGAGCGGGTCTGAAACGCTGTCTTTTATATATGTAGGAGCAAGCTATTGCATTGCAGAGCACACACACACAGCTAGCGCACAGCACCAGTATCAGGCTCAATTGTTCAAAGTCTGAATTTGAAACGCGGAATGATACCATCAACGCGATTCCACCCGAGCAACGAGCCACCACTTTGCTTGTCTCCTCGGGTAAATTATCTTTGTCATCTCCTCAGCAGAACATAATAGTCATATACAAATAGTATTTATGATCATGGCGAGCCATTTAACGTGATGTGATTGAGGCAGTGGCGGCTCGTGAAATTTGGCAACCGTGTCCTCCTCCTATTTAACCAATGTAAAACAATCGATTCTCCCGGAGGCTGTCAGCCTCCGCAAGAATCGATTATTTTACCTACGTTTAAATGGAAAACTTGCATGGTTGCCAAATATCACGAGCCGCCACAGGATTGAGGATCGAATCATAGCGGCACGCCATATGGTTCTAGTGGTGCACTGAATAAAAAAAAAAAAAATGGCTCGCCTGACTAATTATTTGTGAAATTTGCCCCTTTAAATTTATTGGTTGCACAGTAAGCTAGTGGCGGCGCGTGCAATCTGGCAACAACGGATTCTCTGCATTTAAACCTATGTCAAACAATCGATCTTCAGGAGATGCAATTGCACCCCCAAGATATCGATACTTTTGCATGGGTTTAAATGGAAAATTAGCATGGTTGCCAAATAGCATGAGCCGCAACCGAATGGGGCTTTGGCAAACTTTTGCTGTGAGCGATTAAATAGTCCAGTCTGATGTTAAAACCAGCGAGTATCACGAAAATCACTGTGGTAAAGTCTTAAATTCAGTAATAAACTCACATAACTGCTACAACGAAAATATCGTAATGGCGGGAGAACGCAGGTATCAAGGGAGATTCCTGCTTAACCCTTTGAGACACGCATTATAAAAAAGTAGTCCCATCAATCTTGGATCCACGTCATTGTACTAGTTGAACTTTTCTCATCTAAATTCGTCGTCCATCTGACGCATAGGCGTAAGTCGATTTTTGCAACTTTTCAGGAGAGCGAAAACAAAATTAGCAAAATTCGTCAGCTTATGGATTCAGTTCTATAAAAGGTAGAAAAAATTTATTGGTACACAAATGTTCATCAAAGCCTCTAGATTGAGAATATTTTGTCAAAATTCCAAAATCTTGAAAAATAAAGATTATGCGGGTATTTATTTGAGCAAAAATGACTTACGCCAGATTGTCTGTCCGCGTTGAGATACGCTGAGATACGCCGCGGCGTATCTCCTTGATTTATACGCCGATACTCCTATAGTCTGAATGAATCTCTCTCGTGTTATTCCATTAATCAGTAAACCTATTACATATTATTTAACACGTCACCACAGGTTTCTGGTATTACACCCACATATTTTGAGACGATTTTAGCGCAGTCAAGCAATGACATCATAACAGTGATATTATCGCTATCGATACTGTCAATAAATCTTTTGTTATTCAAGAGTTTGCTTTTTATTATTTCAATTTTTAGTTCAAAATCAGGAATGAGAAGAGTTTTGTAGAAAAGTAATCAACTTAATTGAATAATTAATATGATTGCTTCTTAAAGAATATAGGTAACTATTTATTTTTTAGAAATCAGTCTATCGACTAGTTTGATGCCTTTCTCCACCAGTTCTTATCCTGAGCTAGTTCTTCCATTTTTACATATTTCTCACAACCTACATCTTAAATTATTTATTGTTTTGTACACTCTATTCTCTGTTACCCATTAAAAAAAAAAAATGTAACCTTATAGAACGAGAAAGTGGGCAAAATCTATTTGGAAGAGTAATGAATCACAAAATTGATAAAACTATAAACATAGTGGACGGTGCTACAACGGCTCGGTGAATTTGTCAGGTCAAGAAACAAATGATTGAGCGGCGAAATTTGGTCTTTTGGCCCTAAAAATGCCCGACAAACAGTAACACAAACAAAGGAGAAAAAATAAAGGTGGACGTGCGGGTGAAGTCGGCGTCAACATGCAGATTCTCCATTAGAAGTATAGGCGAAACACCGCGCTCTGGGACTTACGCCTATACGTCTGACTGACTCTCCGGCTTTATTGACATACGCCTATACGTTTTTCCGTTATAACTTGAAAACTATTGAGAATTTGACATTTCTGACTTCACAGATCGAAAGAGCGTCAAATTTTACATAGGAATCAATGAAAAAGTCAATTTGTCAAAAATCCGACTTACGCCTATGCGTCAGATGGACGACGAATTGACGTGCATCCCTATTTTTTCAAAATCCCATAAGACTCCATGTTAAACCCTGTACGTATATGTGTACCTTGTGTAGGAAAGGGTTAATTTGTAACTTTCTCTACACAGACTAAGATCCTTAAATTTTAAATTGTGTATAATTCAGTGAAAACTGAAGAAAACTCGATCACGGTTGCTGATACGTTTTTTTTTTTGCAATCCTGGTAGATGATGTGAAGCATTGTGGGTTATGCGTCAACCGATTTTTTTCTCGTCTACACCAACATTAGAGGAAATGTCTAATTAGTATGGAGATTTCGAACTATTTTCGGCCTAATGGAGATTACGCGTATAGTAATATTATTTGATTATCTCTATCGAAACTGGTCTATAATTTTCGGTCAAAAATTCTTTAAGTTAATCGTTTAGAATTTCATGAACAACGATTAGATCAAAATTGATGTAAACTTACTATCGGATGAAAATGGGTGGTGCGATGTCACCCAAGCCTGTGGAGTTGCCAGTAGTCAACACGCATGTGAAACGTTATATTGCGACTCTTGTTTACTCTTCGGTCTTGATACGTGGTTTTCAATTTTAATCTGTCAACGCTGGCCTGGGGGCATCACTGATATTTCGGTCACGGGTACGCTTGTGACCGCGAACCGGAGAGGCCTAGCTATCAGAGACTGGCCAAGCTTTCTATTTGAGCCCTGTGCTTAATTTGTAGCAAATGACATTTAACAAGCAAGTAATAAAACTACTAAATTCGTCTATTTACATAAACCATTGACCGCGAGGTTGCCAAAGTCGAGCTGTTCTCATTAATGAAATGGAAACTGTTGATGAATGTCAGTCGGCTCAGTAGCGCACCGAGAGTTTCTTCATCTCTCTCTTTTCTCCATTAAAAACGTATGTTAGACAAGGATGGACAACGGGATAAAACCCTCTCTTTCTGTCATTTTCCTTCTTATACATTCAAATAGGAAATTAGAGAGATGGAAGAGATCCTAGTTGCGCCAGTGAAGCGGTATACGGGCCAAAATCTCATTTCGATCAAACTGAGCCGTAGAATTTAGAAAAAAAAACATGCTTGCGTTTTTTGTTCAACTTATCTTAACCGTGGTTTCTAACAGTCCGTGGCGTAGGCTTGCAGATTGCAGAGGTCCGGCCCCCACTTCACTCTTGCTCGTGATATCAGAATACATATCTCTATAGGATATGTTGACAAATTTTGGACCTTGAAACCCCCGAAAAATGTCTATAGATAAGTCACTGCCAATATTTGACATCAGGCAATGACCGAAACTTAACCTATGTTCATTGTTCATCATTCAATGGACTTGATCTGGAAAATACAAATATGAAGTGACACTTAACACTTGCTACACGCTTCCGGTGTTATGAAATAGAGATAAGTTAAATGGGTTAATCTTTGTTTGCGTCAGTGCTCAACAAAAAAAGAGCCAACGGTTGCCAAACCGGTGATTGATGAACATTTGAAGAGTTGAAACTGAAAATGAAGTATGCGCCATTACATGTTGCAAAGATTGTGCAGTTGTTGTTTTTTTGCCGAAAATAGAACCTAAGACATTTAGTGAAACTGACTTTTTAAATTGAATTTCTCCTTAAATTAATGATTTTTTCCAGGAAAAAAAAAACCACTTTGGTGAACACACTGATAATCAACCATAAGATACTCAATCTTTGCAACAACAGATGGCGCATACCTCAATATGTATTCCAACTTATCATTTCCTCTTTTTAAAATCGACCCAAATTTTCGTTTGTGAGTCAAAATTTCAATCAATTAAGGTGGATTATTTCAAAATAAATAAGCAGAAGCCTTTTTTTCCGTTTTCAAAAGTACTATCAAGAAAACCTAACCTGTGACCATCATTCAAACGTGGGTGACTGTTGGCTGATATTCCAATGAGGCCCGACCAAATGGGGACGCAGTTTTATTGGTCTAAAATTCGGTGAAGAATAAAAAAGAAAAGAAAAGTATATTTCAAGAGCTTAGAGAATTTTTCTTGTTTGAAAATTGAAAGGTGTCTTTTGTGACGTCTAAATTTAAAATTCTCTTTAAAACCAATGTACGTTGGGAAAAAAATCTCATTTCTAGAACTGTGAAACCAAGTTAGAAACCAAGAGCATATTTTGTACTTAGCTCACCGTGTAGTCTCATTTGACCACTGAAAAACACCAAAATTCAGATACCCTTGCACAAAGGCGGATCCAGCAACTTTCGTATCATACACATTCGAATGCATGAGAAACGATCGTCTAGTAAAACGGTGAGGAATAGATTGTTTCTCATACGTTCAAATGGGAGTAATGCATGGTTGCCAAATTGCTGGATCTATACCAAAGATTACTTATACTCCAGATATGGCACTAGCTATCTCGCCTATGTTAAATTTTGTTGAGAGCCTTCATTTCTAAAACCGAGCTAAAACACATACACTGGTCCACGGTTTGTTTACGTTTCGGTGAGCGAGGAGCGTGCGGGCGGGGTGGGGGTCGTGGGCCAGTCGACTGGCCCCATCCCGCCCGCGCGTCTCTCGCTCCCCGAAACGTAAACAAACCGTGGGCCAGTGTATGTGTTTTAGCAATGAAGGCGCTCAACAAGATTTTAGCTAGTGCCATATCTGGAGTATAAGTAATCTTTGATCTATACCCATGCAATTGCAACCGTCCCATTTGATGTGGAAAATAGGACACTTTGTCGCAAGCTCTGGGTCGGGTCTCTATTTGTCTCTGATGAATCCACTCTTTGGCAGCGCATGTTAGTGTTGGGGGAGCAGCGAAGTTTTCCATCAGTTAGCGTCACAGCGAGCGCAATCTTGTCGAGCAGCGAACTAAAACCGAGTCACTCGTCACCCGCCCATCGAACTGGGTGAAAGGAAGAGGGTTGGGGGGGGGGGGAGAGGTTCATTCCACAAACCGAACCGAAAACCTCGGCGTAGCAAAGCTTGGCAATAAGTTCAATTAAGGGCCGACAATAAGTCAGATATCTTTCAACTTTGCTGAATAAATACGTCAAACGCATGACTGGATCTCTGCCTCCATCAACTCACCCTTTCCCCGCCGTTTTAACCCTTCTCAGCCCTCCCAACCTTTACCATCGCAACTTGAAGGACGCTCCCTCCTTTGCATTCCTGAGCGCGTGCGTGAACCGGAAGCGTAAAAGGGTATCCTGCGTCGCGTTTAAGTTGAGTAGCGCACAGTAGTCAAAAGTACGGTCTTTAGGAGTTGACTCTCTGTGAAATAAAATAATTATTCAGGGCAATTTCCGAAAAAAAAGGGTTTGTTTAAAACTTGAGGCCGTGCTTTTCTCATGGAAATCAGTGCTAAGGTTAAATTGGGATTCCTTTGGAATAGTGCATGTACAGTCGGGGACAAAAAGAATGTCAGACGTTTGTTTAAGGTAGACCACCTGCAATGCTTAAATTCATTGATATAAGTATTGCGGGTGGCCTATTTGAAGGACACATCTGATATTCTTTGTGTCCCCGACTGTACATTTGGCGAATCAAATAATGTCAGTTGACTCCTTAAATTTAGGCAAGATAGGCCACATGCAATGCTTAAATTCATTGTGTTGAGTATTGCAGGTTGCCTATCTAAAACAAAATCAAAGGAGTCATCTGACATTACTCAATTCGTTTGACTGTACAGTCGGGGTTGAAAAGAATGAATGGCGACTCCTTGAGATAGGCAACCGGTAGTACTTATCTCAATTAATTTAAACATTGCGGGTGGCCGTCCCTAGGCCAAATTTATGTACGGGCCTTTAGTTTTAGGGTGAGTTTTAGTGGTATTAAGTGCGAGCAATGAAGTGGCGGATCCAGGGTGGGTGAGGAGCTGTAATTTTGCATTTTATTAACTGATACTAGCCCAAAATTGCCTCCTGCGACGCTTCAAAGTTAGAATTTTATAATCGTGCTCCCCATTCCCCGACCAATAGAAAGACATTTATGGATCCTCCACTGATGCGCATCATTGTTTTAAAGTATTTTCTTTTTTAAAACAATACTCAGCTCATTACTGCAAGGAAAGTTCGCGCAGAATACCAATTCGTAATGAATGAATGTCTTACTTGATTTATTTAAATTTTGATGCGATCAAGTCGTTTCCTACTTTTTATAAGCTTAACGTCACAGAATGCTACTACAATTAACGTATTATCAAGAACAAAACTTCCCATAAGAGGTAATGGAAACAAGAATTTGAATATACCAGCAAAAACTGGCAACCTAACTTAGCTGCTCACTTCTCAAAATGACCGACTTGCTTTTCGAAGTTACTTATATTTACAAGTAGGGTTGTCGCATTATCAGTCACAATCCGGCCGGCTGCCGAGGTTTGCCGGAAATGCTAATTTTCCTACATTGCAGACCCGAAGTAAAGAACTGTTCAAAATGAATTTAAGTTTCCGTTCAGATAGTAGTATTCTGTGCTAACGTGTCTCGTAGTTTTCACGTCTTCACCTACTGTGCCATCAATTTGTTTTTCATCTAAAGGGTGCATGGAGGAAATGCTTTTATCAGTTTATAGCAGTGTTCTAAGTGAAAGTTCTATGCTTCAACGGTGATTTTAACTTTGTGAAGGTGAATAAGACAATCATAATATATACTGACAATGAATCAACTTGACATCCACCTTTGATTCCGCGCACTCACACGCAACGTTTTGATTCGTTCGATTCAGCCAACCCCGCCGCTTTTCATTGTACTAGCAACTGTTTTCACCAAAAAAACCTTCTTTGTAATTTGTCAGATTGTGACAACTGATTAGCAAAAAGGAACAATGAAATTGGCGCATAGACAAAATCCATTTCCTGCGCGAACCAAACCATTTGTAGACAAAAATGACCCAGCAGAATACTTTTAGTTGAATATATTAAACCTTTTGTGCTTTTCGCACTAAAACTTTTGTATGATCATCAACTGATAACCTTATCTTAGTCTTGAGGTGTGTCTAAAAAAAGGTAAGAGAGAATATGTCTAGTTTCCAATGTCGTTGCATTAGGATGAAGAATCTCGATTGAAATAGTGAAGTTCGCAGGCGAAGCTTATCTTAAAATATGTATTTCCCTCGCCTCTCTTTGCCTATTAGAACTTATGTGTTAAATAGAATGGAACGATAGAGCAGGCAAACATGCACTAGACTTTTGTCCATACCTACATCCTCTAATAACCCATGCGTTCAAACGAGCAAAAAGAGGGAGAGGGAGAGAGAGGGAGAGAGAGAGAGAGAGAGAGAGAGAGAGAAGGAGAAGGAGAAAGAGGGAGCGAGAAAGAGGGAGAGAGAGAGAGGGAGAGAGAGAGAGGGAGAGAGAGAGGGAGATAGAGAGGGAGAGAGAGGAAGAGAGAGGAAGAAAGACAAATTGATCGCTACGTGTTCCGGTAAAGTTTCACTCGCACTGCATCTGAGCTGAATCGAACGCGATGCAGAAAACTTTGACATTGTGACTCCAATAGTTGTATAAAGACGTTTCATTTGACTTTTCAAACATGAGTCAATTGTTATATTTGTGAAAGCACTTTCAGATCAGCCCCCCCCCCCACCCACCCACCCACCCATTCCACCACTCGCTCGACAGTGTTCCCATATTTTGGATAATTGTCCTATTAGTTCCGTTTGACTTACAATTAATGTGAAAGTTGATAATTTACAGGAAAATCTGGCAATATTGCCCCGCCTCGCCTTGAGGTCACCTTCCAGCACTTGAGACTTGCCTTAAAAGGTAACTTGCGTCCGTCTTGTCACTTCTTCGCCAAATTTTTATATTTTTCTCCGCCTTGTTCTAAATTGAAGATGATCTGGGAAAAAGTGACACCCGTCCTAGATCCCTCCCTTCTTACACCACTTTAAAAATCGTCCAGTGACAGCATAGCTGGTAACCCACCAATGTTGCAATTTTCACGATTTACACACAGTGAAAAAATCGAAGTACTGCACAGTTAAAAATGAAGCATACCCTCGAATCCGAATTTTGCATGGGTTTAAATCGTTATTTTTGCAGCATTTTACACCAGCGGCCGATCATTTACTATGAGCGTCTTCTTTTATCCACCGGTTGTTTTTCCACCGGTTAGTCTCGGTTCTATTATATGACGTCATCAACCATGATCCACCGGTGGATAAAAGAACGGGTTGGTTGCAGTTGGTTGTTTGTTCCGTTGGGTTTTGTTTTTGTTCAAATGAAACAATAATTAACAAATGAAATAAATAATTATTTTCAGTATAAATTGTTGTATTGTACGGAAAACACACTTTACGATTACTGTTGAGACTCGAAATTCACGATTCGATCAATAACATCTTACCAAATAGACCACACACACTAAATTCATAATCTCGCGGGTGATTTAACGAACGAACAACTGGGAATCACCGCCGAATTCGGCGGTGATTCTCGTTAGTTACCGGTTGTCACTTGGTGGATAAAAGAACGAGTTGGTTGACAAACACGGTTTCTACACGGAAAAAAAAAACTATGGTGAAAATAACCATACGGATACCTGATTTTGGCACCTGCTACATGTTATGGTAATGTTAACCAGGAGTATACTATACTATATACTATGTTTAGACTAGGTACTAGGTGATGTGACCTGATAATATGTCGAATTTACTCAAAGTATCGGTAAATGTACCATACTTCTGGTCAAGTTTACCATAACATCTAGCAGGTGCCAAAATCAGGTATCCGTATGGTTACTTTCACTAATCTTTTTTTTTCCGTGTACTATGAAACCACCGGTGGATAAAAGAACGGGTTGGTTGAAGTTGGTTGAAATAATAGCAAATAATGGAACAACCGGTGGATAAAAGAAGACGCTCTATATCATTAAAGCGATCGTTAAGACTGTGTATGAGTGATTCCATTGGTCGAATATTGTAAAACTTGGCCGTTGCTATGGTAACCATCGTTATAAGTGTCCGTTTTTTTAAAGGTTACTCATGAATTGCCTTTATAAAACGAGACTCTTAACGATGGTTACCATAGCAACAGCCAAGTTTTACAATTTTCGACCAATAGCATCACTCGTAGACAGTTTTGACGATCGGTTTAACGATAAAGTAAATGATCGGCCCGCATGATTGCTCTAGTCCATTTGCCTGAAGCAAAACCTTGCAAGAGCTCCATTGAGACAGATACGTTAGAAAGAAAAGTAGGCAAAGTTTCTTATACTTATCCCTAATTGCTTTGGAAGTCAGTCAGAAGTTAGGACGATTGATTGTGCAATGTGCAAGCAATACATTCGTAAGATGGTAAAGCGTCCTTCATTACATAATCGAAATTCGAGGAAGACATTTTTAACCATTTTTGATTTAATAAAACGCAATTTAACTGTTCGCAAATGACTATCAAGCAGATTCACTTTTCTCCGTGTCCAGGGTTTGATGCAAATCGATGAGGCAGGCGGGCGGGCGGGGTGACGATATCGGAAATTGTGGCTCGCACTCAGCGATCTGATGAGGGGTGGGGGTTGGTGGGTGGGGGTTGGGGCGACCGTGAGAAGGGCTCAAAGAGGGGTTTGTCTCGAATTCTAATAAGCTCTGCGGTCTTCTCAACTCGCGTTTTCCTGCATCGGCCGGCCGACACCACCACCAGCGTCGGTACCATTCATCGGTTCCACCCCTCCCCCTTCTCCTTTCTACCGATGCGATGGTATTTTTTTTTTTCCTGGTGAGCGGTTAAGTGTTTGCATCTCGTAGGAAATCGTGGATCTACCCGACGCTAAGTGGGTTGCTTTTGAATTTTCCCGCCGAAAGGAAAAACAATCGCCGAAGTCGCGTTCTGTGCAGTTCCACGCAGGGCTGCCGTTTTGCGTATAATCAATGCTATTTTTCCATTCACCGATGATTCCACAGGCTGAGAAAAGATTACACAATTCAACTCAGTGCATGACTATAATAAACTAAAATACTCGCATCTGTAATCTTTTCTCAACCGATGGAGTCGTCGATGACTTTAAAAAACTTGCGGATATTTTAATTAATTAACGGAGTTTCCACCGATTAAGGAAAGATTACAGATCAGAGTATTTTCGTGCATTACAGTCATACACACTGAATGGGGCAGTTGCAAGGGTATGAAATTTTGTGTTTTTCATAAAGAAAATGATAGTACTTGATGAGCTGAGAACAATGGTGCCTTTGGTTTTTTCCGAAGTGTTCCTGTTTCGGAGATATACACATCACGTGCAAAGTTGTAAAAAATTGTGGGCTTAGTGACGTCACCACGCGGAATTCCCATTTAAAACAATGTATTTCGGGTCAAAATTTCATCTCCGGAACAATGGGACTTAATGAGAAACCAAAGGCATCTTTGTTCTCAGCTCATCAAGTACTTTCATTTTCTGCATAAAAAACAAAACATTTCAGACCCTTGCAACTGCCCTATTGAGCTGTGTAATCTTTTCTCAACCGGTGGAATCGTCGGTGAATTTAACTATGTCATTCAATCTATACGCAAATCGGCAGCTCTGTGTAAAATCCTGTAAAAATAACGATTTGCGCACTAAAAAATCACGAAATCCACTCCCAAACTCATTAAATGCTTTCAAACGCGAGACCGTAATTAAATGGTGGCCGATGCCTCCGATTACATTGAGTTTCCCTATTTCAATCAACTCCATCCTCATGAAGTATTCTCGTGACATTACAGAAGAAAAAGAAGAAGACGAAGAAGAAGTATACAATAGGTCTGTTGCACACTTCGGCTACAGCGTTTTAAAGTATCAATTCCTGTGTAAAAAGCCGAGAAAATAACAACGGCAGCATCAGAAAACACTAAAATTCAGTATTAAACTCACAAATTGCGAAAAACACTAGACACTATTCACCCCCGTATCTTTCCACCACGTGCACCATATTTCGCGAAATTAACGCGGCACATTCAAATAATCACGGCCGACTGTCATCACAGCTGACTTCATAAACAAATAAACAGTAAACACTGACGGCATCTGTTCGAATTCTTACGTTTCATTATCCTCAATTCCTCACAAAAGGTTGTGAAAGGTACGGTGACAGATATTTGTGTCGAAAACTTATCAAAATAAAACAACAACACACGGGAGTTCCAAGTATAATTCCAACTTAAGTCATCATCTTTGGAACTCCTGTGTGTTATTGTTTCATTTTGATAAGATTTCGACACAAATGTCGGTTTCCGTACCTTTCTTAATCTTTTGTGAGGAATTGAGAATATTGAGACGTAAGAATTCAAACAGACGCCGTCCGTGTTAACTGTTTATTTGTTTATGAAGTCAGATGAGATGACAGTCGGCCGTGTTTATTTGAATGTGCCGCGCTAATTTCGCGAAATATCAAGCACGTGGCGGAAAGATACAGGGGTGAATAGTGTCTAGTGTTTTTTGCAATTTGTGAGTTTATTATTAAATTTTGGTGTTTTCTGACGCTGCCGTTGTTATTTTCTTGGCTTTTTACACAGGAATTGATACTTTAAAACGGTGTAGCCGAAGTGTGCAACAGACCCATTGCCATAAGATTTAGGAGGTAATCATCTCCATTACGATCTCGCGTTTGAATGCATTGTATGAGTTTTGGAGTGGGTTTTGTAATTTTCTAGTGAGCTTATCGTCATTTTTACAGGGTTTTACCCCAAAATCAACTATCATTAACACTGTAGCAAAAGTTTGCAACTGCGCACCACTGCGAGGTGCCTTCTCCGGATTTCAAAAAGACATTCACAAATCTGTGCATAGGTTTTGAAGATTTGTCGAGGGCTCATCTGTTTTACGAAATTTTTTAGGTCAGAATCCACAGACATTCTTATTGTGCTTCATCGCAGTTTAGTGCGGCCTTCGTAGTTAGGTGCATGTGTTTATCGAAACTGACCTTGATCCAAAGTCATCCAATGTATATTAATGATCAACAATAATGTTCACAAAATTTAACATGGTATTATGTGGATCAATTTGATTGTGGGTCAGATTGACCCATCCACGCGGTTCTAGTGTTAACCCTTTCTGTCATGAATTATGAAAGAAGTGTCACTGTAATCTGAAACCTATACCATTAAATTGAACGAACTTTCCTCATATGATTTCATGTGTGAGTCAATTTTTCCGAATTTTCATAAGGCTCCATGTTAAAATGTCGTCCTTTTTATGGAACACTGTGACGGAAAGGGTTAGTCCAAAGGCTTCTATAAAGGTTCGAATTCCTTAGTGACAAGATTCTGCACGGAAAAAAACTACGGCGTAAATAATCATACGGATACCTAATTTTGGCACCTGCTAGATGTTATGGTAATTTTAACCAGAAGTATACTATGTTTTGACTAGGTACTAGGTGATGTTACCTGATTGCATGTCGAATTTACTCAAAGTATCGGTAAATATACCATACTTCTGGTCAAGTTTACCATAACATCTAGCAGGTGCCGAAATCAGGTATCCGTATGGTTATTTTCACTAATCTTTTTTTCCGTGTGTTATCTCATTTCTTGTAGTTTCAGACCAAAACTATAATATGTTCCTCTTGACTCTTTTATCTTCCAATCTCCTTCCCTTCGATTTATAAATGTGAGGTGGTGTGGCCGAGGTCTATAAAAGAAATTACTTAAACCATCGGGAGGGGGGGGAGAGAGGCTCAACACACAAAGAAACAATTTATTGTCTTTTCACTGAACTATGTGTTTAATTTGTTGGCTCACTTTCATTCCTTTGAAATACCTTCATATCCCCTATTGGTATCCAGAGTTCATATGTTTCGTCCCACTGGGTTGATCTTCCGAGAGTCTATTTGAACTGTTCGGAGAAAAATAAAAAAATCTCATTTAGTGCATTTTCTGAGGCATGCTCTGAAGTAATAATCGCCTCCTACCTTTCTCGCTTGGCCACCCTCCTTGCTCAGTGATTAATTGCAGAGAGGAAAATAGAGAGTGGAGAGAGAAAAAAAGTTAGAGAGAGAGGGAGAGAGAGGAAGAGGGGGGGAGAGAGAGAGAGAGAGGGAGAGATAGAGAGAAATGGAGAAATAAAATAAAAGTGAAAGTATATTAAAAAGTTTCATTTGCGAACGAGATCCTTGACAAAAGTACAAGAGGTGGGGAGGACGGGAGGGAATCCGTCGAAAAATTTCCACGCGCAGTTTTGAGACAGAAAGAGCGAGAGGGGTGCAGCACCACCATCAATGGAACGCAAGTGAAAAAATATGAAAATGGAAAATAAAATAAATAAAACCGAATAAAAAAGACCTGAAAAAAAAACCCCCGAAGAATAAAAAAAAAAAAAAAAATATGCAATCGTGTCCCATGATTTATAATATCGACTCTTATTACTTGCTGTTTAAATAATTCATGATGCAGGTTTTTCATTTGCCTTCTTTTCTCGGCAGCTCCTCTCACCACACCTTCAGGGCTGTCGCTTTGCAACCAGAGTTACACTCACTTTTTCATTTGGCTCAAGGTGAAATTTTTGAATTCCCCGCTAAATTTGACAACACTGCCTCATTTTTCACCATTCTCCCCACCCTCTCCTATCACATCTATTTTACCGGTTCCTCCTTTTCCATGAGATTCATCAACAATAGAGCTGTTGAAAACTTTTGTTACAGGCTTATTAAATGGTTGGTTATGGGGAAAACCCTGTGAAAATGACGAAAAGCACACCAAAAAATGACGAAATCCACTCTAAACTCATAAAATGCTTTCAAATTCGACACCGTAATGGCGGTGGCTACCGCTTTTTACATTTGGTTTCCCTATCTCAATAAGCTCCATCCTCGAGGTGCTCTCGCGACACTACACAAGAAGAAGAAGAAGCATACGATTGTCATAAGATTTAGGCGGTATTTACCGCCATATTAAGGTCCCGTGTTTGAAAATATTTCATGAATGGGTCTGTTGCAAACTTTTGCTACAACGATTAAGAGTGTTTAATCTCATGTTAAATCGTCAGAAAAGTCCATAGGTGGCATCAGAAAGTCATAACATGCAATAATAAACTCACAAGAGGCGTTTAATGAAATCCAAGATGACGGATAAATATCGAGCAATCTGTATGCATGCACCGTGAACATCCAAGGATGGCCAACTTTGACAACCTCCCTGGAGGTAGAGAGGTTATGTGTTTGTTTACGTTGTGATCGGTCGTGATCGATATTGTGAGATTGGCTATCCTTGGATGTTCGTGGTGCATGCATACAAATTTCTCGATATTTATCCGCCATCTTGGATTTCATTAAACACCTCTTGTGAGTTTATTATTGCATTTTATGACTTTCTGATGCCACCAATGGACTTTCCAGACGATTTTACATTAGATTAAACACTCTTAATCGTTGTAGCAAAAGTTTGCAACAGACCCATTTGGGAGTGGATTTCGTGATTTTTTAGTGCCATTTTCGTCATTTGTACAATGTTTTGCCCCCTAATCAGATATTAATAAGCCTATAAAAGTTTGCAAAAGCTCCATTGAAATCGACTATTGACGGGTTTGTTCTCCTTTAATTTTATGCTCGAGCGTAGACAGTCTCGTTTGGCTCGTTTTTTTAGGGATAATACAGTACCCGAATCGTCTGTAAAAAGAGGTTCCTAAAGTCTGCTCTCAATTTTCTTTTAATTTCATCATAATGTATTTAACAATTGATTAAGTTCTTTCGTTTTTTTTTCTGTTCCAGGTATTGGAATCGGTATTGCTGCACAGCAATTCCCTTCATCTAGCCGTAAGAAAAAAAGTACTGCTTCTAAATATCTATTCAAATCTTCTTCTTCTTCTTCTCTTTATTGCTGGTGGAAGCAAAAAATGTCCATTTGTTTTTTTTTATTTTGTCTGCCCGGGAAATCTCCTTGGTCTGTTTTAGTCGATTATCATCCGATGGTGATGCTGTACTCATAGTCACGTAAGATACTTAGCTATATAGTTCTTAATTTGACTCTATGCTATTTAGGCCGTCTAAACATCTTGCCATGCCATGCCAGCAACTCCACAAAAGCTCATTGAATATTGTTGAGCCTACAGAGTCTTGTCATGAAATACATGCAATATAAAGCAGTTGCTACTGATCTGCGTTTGTTTCGCAAATGGAATTAATCGGCGAGCTGAAATCTAGGATGCTTTTTAGTTTTGTTTCTAGGTTTAGGTTATCTTGCTCAAGAGATACGAGTTTGGTCCAAAATATACGTTTCTTTGAATGGATTGCAGTGGTGGCTCGTAAAATGCGATTTATCGATGTCCACTCCATTTGAAACTATATAAGAGTATCGATCTTCAAGGGGTACGCAATTCAACCCTCGAGAAATCGATACTTTTATTTAGTTTTAAATGGAGAGGACATCGATATGATGTCGCATTTTACGAGCCACCACTGTGATGGAAAGTCCGCGTTGCGAAGTCACAACACACAAGATTCATGCGACTTAACTCAAGATCATCTCAGAAACCGGGACTCCAAGAAATATGTAAATCAAAGAAACCTTGGCTCTCAGATCATCAGAAACTTTCATTTTCTTTATTAAAAAAAAAAAAAAAAAAAAAAAAAAAAAAAACTAAATTTCCAACCCTTGCAACTGGCCTATTACTTGATTAAAGTTTCTTTGATTTGAATTATGGTCCTGCACGTTTATAAATGATCAATTGATGAGAAATTCACTTTCTGATTCTTGGCCACATTTTGACGATCTCAGGCCATAGTGCGCCGGGGAGCTACTTTTCTGAGAGTTTCTTCCTTGAATTTATTTCAAATTTAGGAGCGACCTTCAAGAAACTATAAATACTAAAACCTGAGATACTCGTTTTAATAAATACAAAGGATTTCATTCGGAAATGTTATATTAAATTTTGTTTGCGTAATACTGTTAGGCGTGTGCTCTCCAAGAATCATGAAGACGTTGCTTTTCTTCTGCAAGAACCTGAGGGATCGTTTTTTCCTCTTAATCCTTCAATTCTTCGTATTTTATTCAGCTCTTGTCTTCTTAGAATTTTGATGGCACATATTTACGTCTGATGATGTAAATTCAATCTAACGAAATTATTTCAATATGCATGGTGAACAGCCAGGGATTTTTCTGGGGGGGGGGGGTCCGGTGTCCGAAAATTGTCAAGGGGAGGGGGGTCCAAAGATACTAATTTCGTAAAATTTGTCTGAAAACGCAAACAAATAACTTTTTTTAGGACAAATTTTGGTGTCAAGGGGGGGGGGGGGTCCAGACCCACTGGAACATTGGTTTAAATGGCGTCACATGACAGATTTGAAATCATCCGAGCTCCTGTTCGGCGTGTTCTGAGTCCTGAATTTGAAAAGAATGATTTTGAGCTCTAGTCGAACAACAGCTCGAATTACTTCAAGTCTGTCACGTGACGCCATTTAAACCAATGGGATTGGTCGATTCCCGCTATCTCGTCTCTCCTAGTCCAAAAGAGCAGACTCATCCATTCAGGCTGAGTTTTACGAGACGAGGCGAGATAGCAAGTGAAAAGAATGACTTGGAGCTATTCAAACAACAGCTCGAATAACTTCAAATATGTCACGTGACACCATTTAAACCAATGGGATTGGGCGATTCCCGCTATCTCGTCTCTTCTTGTCCGAAAGAGCAGAAACAGCCCGTGGTGTTCTATTTGCACGTTTGTACAACCGTGTATCCGGCAACCGTGCGATACAATAACGCGTTGCAGGAAGCATCAGTCGGAGTCGCAGGCGGTGATTGCACTCGACCGCCTAAAATGGTTCTGTGTGCAGTCAATCATAAATTGCCACCGTTCGACTCCCGAATCCGACGCCAAGCCAGCGAGGTATGTAACCCCAAACTAACTCCCACCGCGGCTCCGGGAGTCAAAGGAAGAGGGGGTTTTCCTCATTGATATACAATAGGCCCATCATACCATCTCACACACGTTTGAACAAAACTAGAACAATCTCCATTTTTTTTCCTTTTTTACAATGTGTTCTTTTTCACTTTGACCTCTTTTTACTTTCTCAATGTAATGAAATTAGAAAAATGGAATTATTGCGATGGAGCAGAGATATTCAAGGTTTTTTGTTTTGATACTTGGCCCGCTGCGACTAAGTAAATCATGATAATTATGAAATAATTATAGCTCTCATCATGCCTAATCCTAATACTATCGTAAAGAACATCCATCTATGACTTTTCAATATGTCTTAAGCATACGCCATATAGGGAGAAGTGAATGCATGAACTGTCTGTGGCGTTCGTCTGTCTGTCAGTGGGCGTGAAACGTGAGACCCAGCATAACTTTTGAACCATTGATCCATATGCATCCTACTTTTGCAGAGATGATGCTATTAACAGTCCCAGAGGGAGGGACTTTATTTGTTTTTATGAAATTTTAATTTTTTAGTTAGTTATGCCTGAAAAATGGTTCCATTAAAATCAATGGGAAAATGGAAACGTTCCCTCTGCTCTTTCGGGGCACCGCCAATGTAATTTTAAATGGGAAAACAGACTTACGAGCAGACCTGTCTTTTTGGTGGGCTCTTAACCGTCCTGACGACGCTGATTACGAGTCTTTTGTTTTCATTTACGTTTTTTTTTCTCCAAACATTATCATTCAATCACCTGCGGGCCGATCATTTACTTCATCGTTATACCGATCGTTAATACTGTCTACGAGTGATGCTATTGGTCGAATGTTGTAAAACTTAGCCGTTGCTATGGTAACCATCGTTATAGTGTCCGTTTTTTAAAGGTTACTCATGAATAGCCTTTATAAAACGAGACTCTTAACGATGGTTACCATAGCAACAGCCAAGTTTTACAATTTTCGACCAATAGAATCACCCATTGACAATCTTAACGGTCGATTTAACGATGAAGTAAATGATCGGCTCGCTGGGTTGTCAAATTTCAGTTTTCAGTCACACACGGTGCACCGCATAGCAGACAGAAATATAGTTAATTTAGTGGAACACATTTAGAAACTCAGAAACCCCCTAAAATGGTTGCTTGGAAGGTTTAGTAACTAATTTCAGACACTTATCTATTACTTTTCTAAGTGTGAAGAAGTTTCGAGACGTGCAGTTCGAAGTGTGTTATATAGGTCCTAGAATCTTGTGTGGATGATATTTTCATGAAATGTCAACTTGTTAATCTTTGACCGTCAAATCTCTCATTTCTGATCCCACAGTGCGCCACAACGCACCGGCTGAATGACCTTTTTTTTCCACCGGAGTGGATTGATTCGGCTTTAAGGCGACCCAAAATTGAATTTGCATCTCGCCGACTAACCTAGAAAAAAAAGGAGGGGAAAAAGGAAGAAATGACCGCTCTGCGCCAATCTTATTACTTTTCCTGGGGGGGGGGGGAAGGTGCAGGTAGAGGGATGAAGGGCAGTGAAAACTAATATCGCACTGTGATCCCTTTCCTTCTGAGAATTTCCACGGTCATCTTGTTGGCAGCTCGGGAATCGCGAATCTGAAATCCCATCGGCCGACCCGTTTTTGTATTTCCACGATGATAATCTAATCTAATATCGCAACACCCTTCTGACTTCTGGTTCGAAGCCAGTTGCCGTACCCTAGTACCCTATCTCTCAAGTTAAGCTCCAGTTTTGAGAGTAAATGTCTCTCCATGAATGAAGAAAATATATTATCAGGAATGGAAAAACGTACTACTTTATCTTCGATCTATGGGGCTTTTTTGACGCTTTGAGATGTCCTCTTGATCATAGCATCGAGAAGGTGGATCATATCACCTTTTGTCAGAAAAAAAAGTTTTAAGTCGTATGAGTCAAAGATTGTAGAGTTGTCGCTTTTTCGCCAAGATGCCTTTCGAGCGTCGTTTTGGAAAGAAAACTTACCACGTTTTCTTACATTTAAGTGACTTTTTGGATACTCTGAGCTGAACTGTCCTCGTGATCATAAAAGCATCAATAGCAGGTGGGTCATAACACTGTTTTAAAAAAAAAAAAAAAATGTTTAAAGTCAAGATTGCGGTTTAAAGTCGGGGGGGGGGGGGGGGGGTAGAGAAATAGCATGCTAACCATCCAATTACTATGATTAAAAATAAAAAAAAAAATAAAAAAAAAATAAATAAATAAATAAATAAATAAATAAAAAATAATAATAATAATAATAATAATTCTATAACTTCAACCGGAATACCGTTCAAAAAAGTACTAAACAGAATTCTTGTTGTGAAGGCAACTTTTATTCCCTTTAAATTGACCAGAACTATGGTTAAACTGACCACAATTTACGTTCCATTGACCGTGATGGGGGGGAGGAGAGGGTATTGTGCACTTTTGTAAGGTAATTTAATTGTTGATCGATTCAGATTAATGAACCGCCTTCACACAAAACAATGGTATAGCACCAAAATATTGGGAAATCCCTCTCCAAAACTCATGAAACGCCTTTAAATGCGCGAGCGTAATGGCGGTATTGGGTACTATAATAATGGGAAATTCCCATCTAATAATACTGTCACTTCATCACGAAGTGGCCAATAAGAGACGACTTTCCTTCAGCACCGGTGTCACCAGATGTCACGGTACCAATAAACGGCTGTTAATCATTCCTATTGTGATTAATTACCTTGTGAATCTACCTTCCCCTCACAGAAAAAATGACAAAATCCCCATTATTGGTGCCAAACTCCGCTGTCACGATCGCACGTTTAACCCTTTACTGCTTGATTTTTATTTATTTTTTTTTCAATAAAATAATTTTTTTCAGTACAATTTTGATCCTTGAGACAGGAAAAAATAGTGAACAAAGTCTTTCCATTAAACTTCAATGGTAAAGAGCCTGAATATTAATTGTTCCAAATATGGCCTTACCCACATTTAGGTATCCATGCAACTGAAAATAAAGTTTTCAGGCTGAAAAAAAAAAAATTAAAGTAGTAAAAAATAAGTTAGTAAGTTTCAATAGTTGTTTTTTTGTATATGGTACCCCTGCGTCACTCCAAAACATAACAATGAAAATGGCTACTCTGTATCAGAGTTTCAGTGAGCTATTTTCAACCAATCTGCACGTTCTCTATCCTGTGCTGCGCGCTCTAGGACAAAATCGACAATTCTTACTCGTTTAGTATCTGTTCCACATGTGACCCACCATGCAGCGACAGTACAACTCAAGTCCCCTACTTTTCGATAAGGCTTCAAAGTAATTGTTCCAGATCTGGGCTCATCTGCAGTTAAGGGTTAAATGCATTTTATGAGTGAAGGAGTTGATTTCGTTTGTTTTTAGTGCTATCATCTTTATTTATGGAGGTTTTTTCCTTTTGAATCGACGCTGAAATCGCTTGTACCAAAATAATTGTGCTACAGATTCTTGTCAGCTTAGCGAGAATTCTGTTCAATACTTTTTTAAACAAAATTTCGATCAATTGAACAGGAAAATTATTCTCGGTGATTTGCAATCTTTCTATGAGATCTTGCAACACCGTCGTCCGTCCTGCAAAAGCACTCGTAAAAAAAAAGTCCTGAGAAAACTGTCAATCGGTATTCATGAGAGAAAGAAGTCCTCTCTGCAACTTCCACCTTCTCCTCCCCCTCCCCACCCCCAGAGCCATACTCCGAGTCTAAACCCTCTTTACGCTTCCTATATCTGTATCATATTGCCAGGACGCGTCGACCGGGGCCGTTGAGTTCTCTCCTAAAAATCACCGATTCATTCAGGCGTATCCTCCACCGCTCAGCAGCCGGGCCGGCCGCCCTCGCCTTACAATGGGACGAAATGTGAAAGAATTTTCCAGACGTACTTAGACGAGTAAAAATTGAGATTTTTAACACTAGATAACTTAAGCAAGTGTAAAATCTTTTATTTGAGCTCAAAATGAGTCGAATAACATGGTTTCCGCAAGGGAATATAAAAAACTAAAATGTTTTTAAAGCAAAAAAAATAATCAACTTTTAATGTCCGAAAAAAGCCGTTTGTCAAATCCACTGTGCGACGTTGCGAGGCACGATAGGCGCGGGAAGGCGGATGAAACGCAACGCCTCAAAGCAATGCCCATTTAAAATCATGAGCTCTTCATGGAAAGTACGTTGTTGTCAAAGCTTGCTCTTGGATCAGTTTGTTTTTC
The DNA here is from genome assembly GCA_011764245.1 of Trialeurodes vaporariorum. Lineage (NCBI taxonomy): Eukaryota > Metazoa > Arthropoda > Insecta > Hemiptera > Aleyrodidae > Trialeurodes > Trialeurodes vaporariorum. The sequence continues at coordinate 59,680,542 of VMOF01000035.1, read as the reverse complement.
TTTTTTACACCGCGCATGGGGTTTTGTTGACAGTGGAGCTGTTGCAATTTTTTGCTACATGCTTATCAAGAGTTGATTTTGGGGTAAAACCCTGTCGAAATAACGACAAGCGCACTAAAAAATCACAAAATCCACTCTCAAAATCACAAAATGCTTTCAAACGCGAGACCGCAATGGCGGACGTTGCCGCCGATTACATTGGGTTTCCCTCTCTCAATCAGCTCCATCCTCCAGCTGTGTTCTTGCGATACCACACAAGAAGAAAAAGAACCATACAACTATTGCCATACGATTTAGGCGGTAATCACCACCCTTGCGGTCTCGCGTTCGAAAGCATTTTATGAGTTTGAGAATAGATTTCGTGATTTTTCAGTGCGCTAATCGTTATTTTTACAGAATTTTATCTCATGGTCAACTATAAATCAGCACGTAGCAAAACTTTGCAACAGCTCCATATTGGGTTTTAGTGATGGCGGCAGCCGGTGATGAGCGTTCCAAACAAAGCCAGTTTGTCTCTCTCGTTCTCACGTAACCTTCATGCATACTGCCATCTCACTCTAATTTCAAAAATCGTATATAGAGACATCTTTTGTGAAATGTTTTGACTGAAATAAATTCCTCGAGGCATTTATAGCGATTTTGACCATAATATGTCGTAAAACAAGGCCCTGTATATGAATGTTTAAACTAGAAAGAGATGGGTATACATGGGGGTCACGGGAGAGTGAGTGAGATGGCTTGGAATGCTACGAGAGTTTCATCACAACCGATTGCGACTTCTGAGTGCATTGTTGTGGTTGTTGGCTAACCGTTGACTTTGTACTAAAACGGTTTATTGAAGGCAGGCAGAGGTTATCTTTCCTTAACCACGGACCACCTGAGTTGACGATTTCACTACCCCCGGTGTCGTTCATATTTAAAAGTTCATGTTGAAAACTGTATAATCCGAGAATTTCGAGGCATTAATTGACATCACCATTAGCATCGAATCCATTTGATGGCAGGAAAACGATCGATGCATCGAACATAGCACAGACGTAAATATACATTTTTCTTGCTCACTTGTTTTCTAGCTATGAAAAATGGACTCTTCAGTAGTATAAATACGAAAGACTTCAGAAAATCGGATATAATTTCAGCCCAAATAAAGAGCTGCAAGTTAGCAAATTTTCACAGGAGTGAAGTATCAAAGACCCACAAGTGCACCTTCTGCTATTGACACTACAATAGCCACATACCTTAGGCCGCTTGAGGCACCAAAAAAATGAAATAAAAAATAGGCTTCTTTCCAACTGAAAAGTAACATTATTAAGAGGTGAAATTCTTCGAATTTTACACATTTAAATGGGATTGGTACAACAATAATAATTGGACGCGCACAAGACAATAAATTCGACCATAGCTGCTCCAACCGATCAAAAGTCAATAGAATCGACAAATTTCTAGTCTTCCATCGGAGTTGAGGCAGTGGTGGAATGTGCAACTTGACAGCAACGTTTTCTCTCCATTTGAATCTTTAAAAAACAATCGATTATTGATGAAGGTATCAAATCGATCATTTATACATAGAATCAAATATAGGACAAAAATTGTTGCCAAAATGCACGGACCACCACTAAGCTGAGATCTAATTTATCGAACTATGCTTCCAACTATATTATAGTTGTAAAACCCATCCAATTAAAGTGGGGTGACAGAACCTCTCTTCTGCATCGTAAATGGCAAAGTCCTTCTATATGATTATTTTTTTTCTCCGTGACTAAGCAGCGGGCACACTCCATGTTTTATGAGTCATTTTCTTTGAAACATCCTCTTCCATGCAAATAAAACGAGAGTAATGCTCTTCCCTGTAAATCTTTTTATCAACGAAACGCTAATTCCCATTAACGAGCGCAACTCATGTATCGACCCCTTTTCCTTGTAATGCCCTCATTTGCAAGCGTCTCGCGAAAGAGCTTTAAGCATACCGAAGAGTGGATACTTATACCTGACCGCAAGAAAAAAAATCAGGCACTCAACGAACTAACGTGAAGGAAAAGGATATCCGACCCGAAAATTGAGGAATTTCTTTTGCTGCCGAGCAAAATCGTAAAAGAGGAAGACCATTTTCTATCTTCTAAAATTTATAAGCTAAGTGGTTTGAGTGCTTTTTTTTCCTCGGGGTTGGAACCGAGAGAGCTTCGCTGAAACGCCGCGCCACCGTCGTCGCTGGTAATTGTGAAAGCTTGAAAGCTCGGAAACGCCCTTTGCTTTTTACCAGAGGAACGCCCTTTGCATTTTCCGGGAAATCGGAGAGAAAACCCGAAGATATATATTGTAAAGAGGACTTTTTGGAAGGATTTTATATACGTTTTTCTTTGGGTTGAACCAACAATGAAACCTCATGGCTCACACGGCGAAGTTGGTCGAAGCATTCTACATTAGGTGAAGAAATATCGTGTGGGAATTTTTCAGGGTATTATCTCTTTATCAATGTTTGAGAGGCCCAGTGCCTTAAATCATTGCACTCAAAATATGGATGGATTTATATTTTAATAATTAAAGTCGTGTTGCATCAATTTATTTCATCCCATCGAACCACTTTTGAAAAAGTTGAAAGTATGAATGATTTAACCTTTTCAGCTATGAATTATTATACATGCGAAAAAGAAGATTAACCACTCAACGATTGACTCTGGTGGAGGTAGTGACTTTTCTTCGTACCATTTCAATGTGAGTGCATGTCAACTTTTTTGAATTTTATAAGACTCTATTGATGTAATTCAGACTCAACGAAACAACCTCCTTAAAATCGCCTTGGCTTGAGAATTCCTCAAAGGCGTCACTAAGGGAGGGGGGGGGCTGATGTCTTCAGAACGTGACTGCCCTTCTCCCCCCAAACGGTAAAGAGAGGAAACGTGTAAGAAAGTAAAAGAAAGTAAAATGAAAGAAAATAAGAGAAGAGAAAGAAAACGAAAGAAAAAGAGAGAAAAAGAAAGGAACGTAGAGAAAGAAAGAAATAGCAGAGGGAGACAAAGAACGAGAAAATTAAGGAGGGAACTGGAAGGAAAAGATATTGACTGTAATTGACTAAATGAATAAATATTAGAGGTCGAGCTTGAAGGTTAACACTCCGTTTTTGTTTTTGTTTTTTTTTTTATTTTTGTTTTTTGTTTTTTGTTTTTTTACAATCTCAGTAGTATAGGATTTCAAATTCTTTCATTATCAAGTACTTTCATTTTCTTTAAAAAAAAAACACAACATTTTAGACCCTTGCAACTGCACCAGTATGTCGAATGATGTCCTTTGTTTTGTTCTTGTCTTATCCACGGTCTCTTGTGGGTACATCATCGCTCATGACACTCAATCATCCTAACCTCTCTTTGTCTCGAAACTTTTTTGATGTATCACACTTACTTGTTGTCGTGGTGCAGATGAGCCCTTATCCTAGAGTTCTGAGCTTATAAGAAACTGTGAGTAAAACAAGGGCAATACCTATGATTTACTTCGATGTAACTGTAATTGTAAATTAATGCGTGTTGGTTTGAAAATGTTATTGAAGCGTCAACATATTTCAAGGCACATATACGCGCATGGAATCTATATTGGTGCAATAAAATTCACGGAAACCCGTTTTTCGAGTAGCGCGTGCATTTGCATTTGAAACATATTGGATCCAATTTCTTACGGGGCCCCCCCTTCGAAAGTAAGTGAGACAGACCATTAGTTTGGATTCATTTTTTTCTTTCTTTCTTTATTTGTTTGACGTCATACAAAAACGATCCATAAAGTGAAGTCGTCAAATGGAGCTCTTGCAAAAGATATCATCGAGTCTTTTTTTCTAAATCCTTCGAAACGATGAGACTACAATAAATTCTAAACCTCAGGAGGGAAAAGGGAAGGAGGGGGAGAGAAAAAAAGAGAGTGAAACAGAGAGAAAGAGAGAGAAAAATACTTAAAGAGAGAGATAAAGAGTGAGATAGAAAGAGAGAGAGATATAGAGTGATAAATAGAGTGAGAGAGAGAGAGAGAGAGGAAAGAGAAAGAAAGAGAAAGAGAGGGAGGAAGAGAGAGAGAAAGATAGATAGATGGAAAGAGATAGAAAGAAAGAGAGAGAGATGGAGGGAGAGAAAAAGAGAAAAAAAAGAGAGAGAAGAGGAGAGAGAGGAGAGAGAGAGAGAGAGAGAGAGAGAGAGAGAGAGAAGGAGAGAGAGAAATAGAGCAGGAAAGAGAGAAACCAGAGTGTCGAAGGAGGTTGTTTTAGTCTGTCTAACATTCCTCGCCTAGTAAAAAAAAGAAAAAGAAAGAAAAAAGAATAAAAAGGAAAAAGAAGAAAGGAGCACTTGAATTCGAATTACGTTGCTCTACTCAGTACTCAGAATGCTCGGTGTACACTCAGTGAAGCTCAGTTGTCTGGGTTTTTAACAACATGGCAGAGGAGGTTGAAAAAACCCCTTCAACTTTAGAGCGAGCGCCGCGCCGCCCCGCGCCATGCGCCAGCCCTTGAATCTTGAGTCTCAAAACCGCTATAGGGGGCCCCCCGCGCGAGTGTATACATATCTTCGCGGCTCATCCGCGGCACTCCTCGCCCGCGTGAAGTCGCGTTTGGTGGCTTAATTAGAGTCGTAGCTTTTTGCTCGTGCAACCCAGTGCCGAAGCATTTTCGCTCGCTGAAAAGTGCTAAAATCTCGGAAGAAAAAAAAAAAAACTCCACAAAGAGGGCGGGATCTGAGCTTGATTATGGGTCTTGTATAAAAAGGCTAATCACCTTTTTTCATGGCTTTTTTCACGTGCATTAGACTCAGTGTTGTCAGATTTGAAGTTAAAAAGCCGTAAACTTTACAGCAAGCTTTACGAACAGAGAGGTTGATACGTTTATGTCATAAGTCCTGTTCCAAAAAGAGACAGCATGTGCGATCTGATTCTGGTTTTTTTGTCTCATAATTTTTAACTTTAAATCAAAATTTGTAATCGAGGGGGTGGCTTCAATAACTCTACAAAAAACATGAGGTATGCTCGTTCTACATAATTGATTCTGTAAAAGAAGAGGATTTCTTCGGAGGAGCGCACTTTTGGTTATATGAGTACCAGTAGCGCACCGAGATTTTCTTTATCTCTCTTTTTTTCTCCATTAAGAAACGTATGTTAGACAAGGATGGACAAGGGGAAAAAACCCCCCTCCTTCTGTCCTTTTCCTACTCATACATTCAAATGGGAAATGAGAGAGATGGAAGATATCCTGGTTGCGCCAGTGATGAGTACTCATTGAAGGGTATTCGCAATTAAAGGGGAAAGGGTCGTTGCGTACCTACTTTTGTTACAGCAATAGACACTTTGTTTCCAACGTCAAATTCGGCAAAATAACGTTGCGCACTTTAAAAACTTTCAAAATCCACTCATTAACTCAGAAAATACCTTCCATTTCAAACAACCCGCACTACAAAAGACACTATATCATCGACTTATAACTACATAGATGGGCCATCTCGTTCATGTAAACATGAACAGAACTTACAAACATTGGAATGTTTCGTTTAGATCCGTACATTTCTTATATTATTTTGTAATCTTTGATAAATAAAAAAGACCAGACAGCATAAATGCAGCTTATATGACGTATTAAAAAAGAAATTCCATCATTTTGTAGTTACGATGTTGTTTACTTATGCACGGTGGTTCCGTCTATGTAGTAGTGTATACCGGTGCAAATAGTGTCTAGTGTAGCGCGGGCTGTTTGAAATTGAAGTGTTTTTCTGAGTTAATGAGTGGATTTTGAACGTTCTTAATGTGCGCATCGATATCTCCGCCAAATTTTTACATAAAAATCAAGGTTCTATATTGTTGTAGCAAAAGTATGCAACAGCCCCATTGAAGGGAATCGTTGCGTGTACATAAAACCAAAGATAAGCAAATCCAGAGAAATCAACGCACTTTCACAACATCAGTTACTCAAAATGAGCATACTTTATTTTTTATGTGCTGTTATAGCAGCCACCGCCTCAACTAATCCAGTTGACTCTGGCTTTAAACGAAATTGGAAGTGTTTCAGAAAGGCTGTATGGACGCAGAATTTTGATACAACTATCAAAAAGAGAAAATTTTTGCTTGTTTCTGTGATGTGTCAGCTTCTCCATCGTGCAAATCCTTCGAAAAGAAACAGAATTATATCGATTTCTATGTCCGCAGATAGACACTATAAAACTTTTGCATTTCATTTAAAACCAATTTAAAACGGACTTTCTTTTTTTTAGTTTAAAGGTTAAAAAATATGAGGCAAACAAGCCAAGCCTGTATGAAAAACGTACATAAGAGATTTCAATCTTGGCTGCCTCAGTGCTGCCCAAAAGCATGTCCCACAATTCCTCTCTTTTGGTAAAGATCGTTGATATTTTACGTTGGCTCTTATCCAGAGGTGTCACGTGCAATCCAACAACACTGCATTTCTTTCCGTTCATTTAAACACGTGAAAAAATATTGCTTTGAGAGAGTGCACTGTGCACCCCCAAATAAATCGATCTTTTTTTCTTTTAAATGTACAAAATACTGGGAAATATACGGCCAAAAGGCTCCCCGCGTACAACTGGCAACACTCATTAGACTTCGTGTGCCACGTAAGTAAAGCCAGCCAGATGGTTTTGAAGACTTTCAAGCCATCACCGCGTTAGCCATATTCCTTTTTTTTCTCCGGGGTAAATCCACAGTAAGGGAAAAAGAAAATCAACACCTTTTTTACAAAGTATCGTAAGTGATTCGCTCTTCTCTCGTCTATTTTATGAACACAAAGGATAACATAGTACTGACTGAACTTTAATGAATTTTTCGCTGAACAGTCTATACTTGCCCGGTCCAACAATGTTTCCAGGATTGGTGCTAAGGATAATAATGCCGCACGGTAACAGGATTTTTTGCTAACCCCAAAAAAGGTCATAGAAATTCCATCATAAAAAACCTTTTGGGAAATATCAAATGAAAAAATATGTCTGTTAAAAATTTCGTTTCTTTCAGCAAAGGTGCGCAGTAACCGTAAACTTAATGATCTTTGAAATATTTTCAACGGTCAAAACAGGTATAGAGCTACCGTTGTCATTCCAAATATAACAGAATGACGTTTTGCTGACCCCAAAAAAAAAACAAGTTGGAACTTGCAACACTGGAACAGTGTTAGCAAAGAGAGCATGAGTGTCGGCCGTAAATCATTGTAAGTGTGGATTTCCATATTGATAGTACAAAACTGCGACAAATTAAATCGCAACGCTGCATTTGTGTTTGTATAACAGTGATCGCTGTAAAAATAACTTGATAGGTCAAAGTGGGAATGAAAATTTACTTATAGCGTGTTGAAACAGTTGTTCACGAGGCGAGGTGAATACTGTGGTTTTGAAAATCGTTTTCGATAGTGATAGTTCCTTTAAAATCGGATGACGCAATACCAATCCTAGCAAGCCGCAAATTTAGTTTAGTTTTTTGGGACTTTTTTAGATTTCTCTGGGAACCAAAGTCATCAGGAAGGAAATTCTTAATACCAATCCTAGCAAGCCGGAAAGTCTAGTCTAGTTTTTTGGGGACTTCTATAGAATTTTCCTCGCTTGAACCAAAGTCATCACGAGGGAAAATTTCTTCGTCTTTATGGTTTCAGCTCTTTTTGTCTCAGATTAAAAAATGAATGTTAATATGATAAAATGTCATCCGACACTCATCAAGGCCCTTAAGGAACGTAATATGAACTTGAAAAAGCTCATTCGATTTTTAAGGGAGCTTAAACGGTCCATGAGAGACGAAATTCGCGGATACAGAGTATCCACAGCTTATTTCAATGTTCGATCTGACAAGACCGTGCGCCTTTGAAAAATCGATATCTCGATAGTGAATCGATGTATTGCAATTCGGTTTGCACCGATCGAAAGCGCTTGCTTGTGACTGACAACCTCAAAAATTTCAGATCCATCCGAGTTTATTTAATGACCTTACAGGACCTCTCGCGGCCGCAGTTAGACATTTCTTGTCAGAGTTACGCTGAAACGGGGAGTAGTTCCCCCCTAAGATGATTTTTTTGGCTCGAAACTGCATTGGGCCCTCTCGGGACATCATTGGGACCCGAAAAAAAGCGGAACCGATATAATACGGCACACGACTGGTTCGTGAGAGACGAAATTCGCCTTTTTCCAGCCTCCAGCGCCCCTCTAAGGTCGATCTGACAAGACCGCGCGCCTTTGAAAAATCGATATCTCGAAAACGAATCGATGGATTGCGCACTGGGGTTTTGGATTGGGCGGTAGCTTCAGCTTTTAGATAATTCTTGAAAAAAATTCAGATCCATCCAAGTTTTAAACGGATCTTAGGGGACCCCCGCGGCCGCAGTGAGACATTGTACGTGAGACTTACGCTGGATTTGGGGGCCACCCCCCCCCCCCCCCCCGATATAGACTTTATCGGTCCGACATTTGTCAGGGCCCTTAATAAACTTCATGTGAACTCAAAAAACTCACATATGACTTCTCACGGCGCATGCTAGGTCCATGAGAGTCGAAATTCGCGGATTTTAGAGAATCTTAGTTTTCTGACCCTATACCGCGCGCCTTTGAAAAATCGATATCTCGAGAGTAAATCGATGTATCGCAATCCGGTTTGGACCGATAAAAAGAGTAAGCTTACCGGTACTCGCCTTTAAAAATTTTTGGATCCATCTGATTTCATTTTGAGACCTTACTTGAGTTACTTGGACCCCAGTTGGAATTATTTTTTCGGAGTTACGCTGGAAAGGGGGGTCGCCCCCTCTCTTGGAAAACTGTGGGGGGGGCCCCTTTGCGGGGGCATACATTCTATTTTTCATTTTTTTTTTTTTTTTTTTTTTTAATTTTATATTTGTGTCTAATCTAAGTTGGGGGAGGAGGAGGGGGTACCTGCAAGTCAACCGGCAATTTACTTTTGATAGTGGCTGCGGGTCGAGGGTGCGGATTGCGGACTTTTAACTTGTTGTGGGGTTTACAGGGTGGCCGTGTCTAAATTATGAGAAAAGAAGGCAACCACAGACCGGAAGAACGTTCAATTTCTGGTTCAAAAACCATGGACAAAGACATGGGCACCCGCAAAACAATTGCCCGGAGGGGCAACTTTTTGAATGTCAATGGAAGGTCTAGGGGACTTCACTTAGAGACGGGCAAGTCTAGAGAACCCCCCCCCCCCACTTCCGCCCAAAATAGAAAATAAATAAATTATCCTTCCAAATGGTAGAAATTGTAAGTGATTGTAGCATGTAGTTGTATAAAAAGTAATCTATTTTTGAAGTGTTTGATATTATGAATAAAGGACAGCATCAGATGATAGAAATAGTAAAAAGCTAAGTACAACTATTCCTTCTTTATTTTCATTGTCCTGATGAATTCTAAGAGTTAACCTATTTAATTAACAAAACCAAACTCTTCCCTATACATTCTCTAATCATGTAATTATCGACCAGAGGATTCTGAATTTTCAAAAAAGTTCGCAAAATTCTCGTTGCCAACGGTAGTTGCCAATGTAGACACGTTCATACTAGTAGTTTTTAAAAACTTCTTTCGGCGAGGGAGATGACGGGTGGGAAGGATGATGTCGTCTGAATCAGGAGGGGGTGGTGTAAAATCAGGGGGAGGTCTAGATCTGGGGGGGAGAGGAACCCTGAAACGGGGGGCGAGCTGTATAGTGGAAAGGGGGTGGTTGGGCACCCTGCTGGGGGGGGGCTATTTTCCGCCCTGCCCCCCCTAAATTACGCCCCCTATTAAAATTGTAAAGTAAACTAAGAAAAAAGTTTGTTAACTCTTACTCCTTTCGTTATTATTTGATCTTCGAATGTTCCGATTTTTTTTTATCGTAAAGTTTTGTTTTTTCTGAATTAGGGGGGGGGGCGCCGCGCCGCCCCTGGGGGAGCGCCCATTGACAGATAAGGGAGAAAGGTAAGTGTGGGAAAGCGCACGGGAATCCGGCGTAGTGTGCCGAAAAAATTACTACCAATGGCGGATCCAGAAAATTCTTTTGGGGGGGGGGCTTCACGCCTATGAATTTTCAAATTTGCAGAGGGGAATTTATGGGATTTTTTCTGTTGAAAAAAGGCAAAGGCTACCGTGAGGGGGGGGGGGGGGGCGTGCCTTTCCCGAATCCGCCGCTGATTACCATGTAACACTGGGCCACGATGACCGATGTCGCATAAAACCAGGTAGAAGACCCGTGGCGGGCGTGGCATCCGTGATGGCTGTGAAATTGGGGAAGTAGATGGACACACATCATTCATGCAATCTGCACAACGCGGCAAGCAACTGTTGTAGGCATAGGTGCAGTAGTTCGTGGGGAGGGAAAAGGGGACGGGAGGTCGTCGCAAAACCATGGACGAAGATATAACTAAGGACTGCCGACTGTTGTTAGTCCTGTTTGCTCTCGACCCCAGCGCTCCAAGCAGCGGTCAGCTGAACTACTCTTTCAAGGAGCGATCCTGGCGATGTGTCCATGCTCACATGCTGTGCTACTGCTAAAACCGTTGTTGGAGTTGGTCTGTTATGGCATGGCTGTCAACTGTTGTCGGCGACCCAAGAGGATCAGATAACTCAGTATCTCAATGGAAGATCGAAAGCAAGGGAAATTCAGAATCAACTTTGGACAAGGTAACAGAAATCATCAGAAAATTTAAAAGAGTCGCCTGATCTCTACTAATAAAACAAATGTCTATGTACTCTTTCTTGTTTGATTCCGTTTTGGGGTTTAACTGTGGTGTATAGTATTTCAGTCCTTGATTAATCATTTTCGACAATTCAGGAATCTTTCAAGAAATACTCCAGACGTTTGCTTTTTAGCGGATTTTGCTTCCTTTTAATTCGCTGATCATTTGTTCCCTTCGTTCAATCGTGATTAAAATTACCTACACGGTATACATTTGCGGGAAGGCATGGGAGAAAGGGAGCCGGAGCGGCCACCGCTGCAGCGGTTCGCTTTTAGTTGACCCTTATTGCTGCTTGGAGCGCTGCGGTCGCGCTCGAAAACCCGCTAACAGGTTTTAACACGGGCGGAGATAGGGAGTCGGCAGTCCTTAGTTATATCTTCGTCCATGGCTCGGAATGGTCTTAAAATTTTCCTTAGGATTTGATCTAGAACGCAACGTTCTTACATTTTCGAAAAGTTAACTCTAGCTCTCGCAATTAACGATTAAAGGCGGAAAAAGCATGGTTTCTGGACCGCGGAACAGTGACTTTTCTAGCGGATGAGAATCTTACTACAGGTCGCTGAGGATTCACCTTAAAACGCAACGCCGATCGCGTTCCCCAAACGAACTCTTTTAGCGGACCGAAACATCAACAATAACAGGATTGGAAATTTGAAATCATCTAAATGCATTTTAAATCGCAGAATACACGAAACATGGACACAATCCTCTGATATAAAACCCCAATATCTCATACAGAAGATTTCGTTGAAGTCTGATCCAAATTAGTAACGTAATTACATCCCAAAAATGCTTAACCTCAATCTTGGCCAAAAACTCCCGCCACAAAGAAAAAGCGACAAATTGGGAGGACCCCGGATTGGCGGAATCATGGGTCAATCGGTCCTCGAGGACCCGTTCTCGATACTGAAACCAAGCGCCCCCGAGCGGACCCCCGAACCATGCCGTTCCTATAAGAAAAGCATTATTGACCTTGTAGAAACGATTTCAATAGAGCATGACACTCATGCTCTAAAAAAACAGTGTGATTTCAAATTTGTCATTAAGTAAGTACTTTTTTAAATTTTTTTTTGTTTTAAATGTGCGAAAAAAAACTATTTCGATATAAATATTCATTTGTTTGGTAGCTTTGAACATTTTAATGGTGCAATTTCTAAAAAAATTATCGGTGACAGCAGAAAGTCCTCTTGCCTTAGAACTACCATTTCCCGCTCGTACATGGTGGTCTGAACTCGTAGTAAACTCTGAAAGGACACTCAAGATATTTCTTGTGGACAAGGGACGATAGTATAACATGAAGAGTTCTTCTGAAATGATGAAAACCCGCTAAAGCTCTTTTCCGAAGACCTTTGAATTAAGATTTTCTTCCGATCTCCGAGGCACTCCGAAAAAATAGATTCGTCTTTTATTTTATGGATCAAATAAACGTACGTATAGCTGACTCAAATAAAAATTTAAACTTCTCCGTATGTTACGGAGTAAAAAGTCAACATCAAAAATCAGCGATCAACGATCAAGTAACAAATTGAAATATTTTAGGATTATTCTATAGTTTTCAAACCGCATGGAAAAAAGAAAATACCGCAAACCGGCCATAAACCGCAGTACGATGCTCAACCCGTCTGATTAGGCCTCATCTGTACAAGATCAAAAGGGGAGAGACCGGTGAGCTGAAATGCACCACTAATCGTCAAACAACTCTATTACTTGACGGCCCTCAATAAAAAGGGCAGTTCGGTGGTCATCAATCAACGCAGTTTCATCACATGAGAATTCATACATAGGGTCTTTTTTTTTTTTTGTAATTTTTTCTTTTATTTTATCGAACGGTGCACCCCTCACTATTTAATTGTTTGATCAAGAGCCCTTTTTTTTTTTTTTTTTTTTGCGGAGTAATTGATTAGCAGAGTCCAAGCACTCTTGCTAACCAACTGCGTTGTTCTGCATTTTTGGTAGCTCAAATGCTATTTGTTACATCCGAAACTAAAAATATGACTGCTCTATCAGGGCTGCCGTTTTGCGTATAATCAATGCTATTTTTCTATTCACCGATGATTCCCCGGTTGAGAAAAGATTACACAGTTCAGTTCAGTGTATGACTGTAATAAACTAAAATACTCGCATCTGTAATCTTTTCTCAACCGGTGGAGACGTCGATGATTTTAAAAAAACTTGCGGATATTTTGATTAATCAACGGAGTTTCCACCGATTAAAGAAAGATTACAGATCAGAGTATTTTCGTGCATTACAATCATGAACTGAACTGAACTGTGTAATCTTTTCTCAACCGGTGGAATCATCAGTGAATAGAAAAATAGCATTGATTATACGCAAAACGGCAGCCCTGTGCTCTATGCCACGTTTGTTATAGTCCTCTTTAATCTAAACGCCAAAAACGAAAGCTACTTTTGGGAAAGGGGAAAATGGGCAAAACGACGGCTCTGTAAATTTGGTAATATTTTGTCGTATTTGTTTTTACGTTTAACGACTAATACATACTAATCGTTGGTGAAATGACATCGGTGCAATAAATCCATTTAAACCTAGGGTCCCTATTCGTAGAGAGTTAAGACAATATAGCAGTCAAACTCTTAGGTCTTTGGTTAAAAAAACAGGGATCGAAAGTCATAAGTAATAATCGCTTCCGACTTTTTAAGCTTAATTTAAAACTTTTAAGCGGCATTTTTGGGTTTAAAATACTTGTTCAAAAAGCTTTATGTGATTAAAATCTGTCTTGAAAATTTATAAATGATACAAAAATTTGATGAGAAATTAAATCTCTGATTTCGCTCCATTTTTTGTTGACTATAAGACCATAGTGCACGGACTCGTAAACACTGTACTCCAGCCCTTCTCATTTGAGCATGACGTCCATTACCCCTTTTAAAATTAAAAAGTGGGTGAAAACCAACCTTCAAAAATTGAAAAAAATATATGTCGGATTAAAAGCAATGGAAAGATTCATCCCTGAAAAATATGAAGTATTGAACTCGACTAACAGGCCACAGGGCAGTGGCGGCTCGTGCTACTTGGCAACAATGTCTTCACTCCATTTGATTGCATGTAAAACAATCGATTCGAAAGTGAAGCAGCGCTTCACCAGCAATCGATTGTTGGACATAGATTCTAATGGAGTAAAGACATTGTTGCCAAGTAGCACGAGCCGCCACTGCCAGGGGGGAAAAAAAGGGCGTAACGGACGTCACGCTCATATGAGAATGGCTGGTTTTGATAATGTAGCAGCGCTGCGCTACGAATGGAACAGTGGTGGCTCGTGAAATTCGGCAACAGTGTCCTCCTCCCATTTAAACCAATGTGAAACAATCGATTCTCCAGGAGACTGACAGCCTCCTCAATAACCGATTCTTTTACCTAAGTTCATATCAGAGCTGCCGATTTGCGTAGATTTAATGGCATTTTGAAATTCACCGAAGATTTCACCGGTTGAAAAAAGATTACAGAGTTCAGTGTATGACTGTAATGCACGAAAATACTGTAGTGTCTTTTATCTTTTCTCAACCGGTAGAGTCGTTGCGATAACTTTCAAAACTTGCGGATATTTCAATTAGTTAACGGCGTTTCCACCGACTGAGAAAAGGTTAAAGCTCAGAGTATTTTCGTGCATTACAGTCATACACTGAATTGAACTATGTAATCTTTTCTCAACCGGTGGAATCATCGGTGAATTTAAAAAATGTCATTAAATCTACGCAAATCGGCAGCTCTGGTTCATATGGAAAAATTGAAATTGCATGACAGCCCAAGCGCACGCCGCACGAGCCGCCACTATAGAATGGAATGTGCAATGATGTAGCCTCTTGGTAATTATGCACTGCGGGAAGCATAATTTCTAAAAACAAGGCGCTTTTACCGAGTCTCCTCGTTTCAAGATTCACGTTCCGCTGTTTGAGACTCGCGGGAGGGAGTCTTGAGGATCTTGAGATGAGACCCGAGCAATAGCGAGATGCGAGGAATAAGTAGAGGGAAGACAGGAGGAGAGAGAGAGAGAGAGAGAGAGAGAGAGGGAGAGAGAGAGAGAGAGAGAGAGAGAGAGAGAGGGGAGAGAGAGAGAGAGAGAGAGGGGGCTCCTAACAACAAAATCCGTGGCTTTTTACGGATAATGAAGGAAATTCCTGCAGAGCTATCAGCGAATAGCGAATTAGCTACTCGAGTACAGTGCGGCACTAGGCACTATATATAGGCCGAGCGAGAGTGGGTTTGCTTTCGCTGAGCGCAAAGCACTCATAATTGAGACAGTTCCTGCATTAGGACTCCGTGAAACTTCATGTTTGTTTTTTATCATGATCAATCAACATTAGCATGGAATTTGTACTACGTACTACATGCAGTGGCGGATCCAGAAAAATTTTCTGGGGGGGGGGGGGGGGGCACACCTGTGAAATTTTGAAATTTGCAGCGTCAGTGGAAGCAATCTCGGGCTATTTTCTATTGAAAAAAGGCAACATTTGAGGCTTCTGGGAGGGGCATGTGCCCCCCCCCCGTCTGACTGCATGCATACATGTAAAGTTTTGTTTTACAGGCCCCTTTGTTGGGATGCTTCCCTATAGCAACCAGGGTTACGGGAATGGGGCTCTTGCAAACTTTTTGCTTCAAGCAAATGAATATAGTTAAATCTGATGGAATAACCAGTGAAAATTACGAAAATTACCCAAAAAAGTCTAATTCACGATAAAAACTTAGAAAAGCAGATGTAACGGCAAGATCGTAATGACGCACACTGAAAAAAATTGGTGAATTTTAAATATTTAATATTAAAAATATGGTCACAAACATGTATGGTTGGTTTTACCATTTGAAATAGTTAATTTAAAACAGCACGAGGTATGTGAAAATATTTTAAACAGTAAAACCAGCCGCTAATATTATGTTTTGAGTTGTGACCATGCTTTTAAGACAGTATTAAATAGTCAAACTCTCATTTTTTTTTCTTTTTCAGTGCAGGTATCATAGAAGATTCCTGGTGTCTAACCTGTTTTTTTTTCTATGGAAAAAACACAGAGATAATAGTCTCACATTAGATAGGAATCTCCCAGGATACCTGCGTAGCTCCGCCATTAAGCCTGATTCTGAGAGTGAATTTTTGATTTCTTAGTGCATGCTCAAGCATCGTCATTTTTACAGGTTTTTGAGCAAGAATCAATTATTCAATCCCCTGCAGCAAAAGTTTGCAGGGGGCAGGACTCCTGCAAATCCCTCTGTATGCGAGATCTGCATCGATTATGGGATCCGCGGATCGTGAGAAAGGTACGCATCAATGATTCAGAAATGTATTGCTGAACTTGGAAAAGGTTCAATTTGTTTGTTGGTTTTTATATTTTCCTTGGTGATTCGCTTCCTGCATAGTGAGTTGCGTCGCCGATATTTGAAGGCGCGTAAATTTTCATTTAAGTGCTACATCACGAGTATTATCGCGTTCAGTAATCCTTGGTAATAACCTCATAAAAACGCTCATGGTTTATGCTATGAACACGGTTTTATCGATGACTATAATCTGTAAATAAGTTCGTCGAGAGATCTAAACTATCTCTCTGACTCTCATCGAACTTTCATGTACATTATGTTGTCTCACTCTGATCGCTGAAAACGTTGATAGCGACATTTTGCGAGCAATGTTTCGGTAAAAATGAAAAAGAATCCCTCGATTTATTTGAATGCAATTTTTAGAAGAAAATGTGAAACAATACACCCCGTACGTTACATCCTAAGTTGAAAAAAGGAAGTAACCATGCTTGAGGATCTCCAGAGAGTGAAAAAGAAAAAAGAAAGTTTATAACATCACTTCATCGAGTGATTTTTTGGCAACCTGAGCATATTTCAGGCGAGTTACGTGAAAAATTCTGGATACACAATGAGTCCGAAAGTGCAGTAGATCTACATCTGACCTTCCGGACGAGTATTGCTACGTCCTAGGATATAACAAGCTTTATTTTGGCCGTCTCACGTTTTGGTAACAAACGGGATGTTAATTTAACGCATTTTTTTCCGGTGTACCTCAGCCCCATTGTCTGAGAAATGTAATTTATTATTTTTGGCCAATTTATTAAAGATCTTAGACGATAGTGCGGCGCCGTCTCATCAACTTGCGCTTTCCCGTCATCGACAGGTTTCGCACCTTTTCCTCTCTCTTTCGTCTCCTTTTTTTTATAATAAAGTTCAAAACAAAGGAGGAGCGGGAATGATTTCAATTAACCTCAAGTCGAGCCGGGTTGCGCTGTGTTTCCGCAGTTTCCCATCCTTGTCCAGTGTTGTCAGATCTTAAAGATTTTCCTATATCAAAACCAGAGCTGCCTTTTTGTGCATAATTATAATGACATTTTTTTATTCACCGATGATTCCACCGGTTGAAAAAAGATTACACGATTCAGCTCTGCATATATGACTGTACTATACGAAATAAAGGGGTTTCACATAACCTGCTCACTATGATTTTCTTGAACGCGGGACGATAAAAAAAATCGGGAAAAATCGGTTTCATGGTAATTCGGACCTGAAATTTCTTTTAAAAATACTGTCACGACCCAAAATTTGGTCTTTGGGGGGTTTTTAGGGGGGGGACCCCCCTAATCTCGAAAATTTCAAATGGCAACCCCTATCTTGTGATACTTCATTTGAAAGGGCGAAAAATTTTAAGCATTTTGGCTTAAAAACCGGAAGTAAAAATTTTTTTCGTGTTCGAGATATCGAAGGTCGAAGTTCGATTTTTAACTATTTTCGAAAATTCGTAACTCCTACAAAAAGAGTCGTAAAACCAAAAACTGCCCATGCAAAATACTCTACTTGATGAGGACTTTCAAGAAAAAAAAACAAATTTTGAATAAAATGAACCGGAAGTCGGCTTTTAAGCACCTTAAAAGTTTTGCCGGGGAAAAACCCCCATTCATCAAAATGTTCAAATGGCAACCCCTATCTTTTAATATCTCATTCAAAAGGCGTAAAAAGTTATGCATTTTGGCCCAATCCAAAGTTCAATGTCGTTTTTCTTATTCGATAAATCGAAAATCGAAGTTCGATTAGGACCATTTTTCGACCCTGTAAAAAATGGATCCAATCGTGTGATACATCATTCGATAGCGACTGAAAAATCAAGCATTTTAGCGCAAACTGGAAGTCAATATTTTTTTTTCGGTCGAGATATCGCAAGTCAAAATTTAGTGTCCGCTTGGGGCCTACCTTAAGAAAACCATAGTGAGCAGGTTATGTGAAACACTCTGTATACTCTGATCTGGGGGTCTTATCTCAATCGGTGCGACTGCCGTTGAATTATGAAAATATCCGCAAGTTTGTTTAAAGCAAAGAGTAAACAAGAGTCGCAATGGGTCTGTTGAAAACTTTTGCTACAGCGCTACAGAGTGTTCAATCCCATGTAAAATCGCGTGAAAAGTCCATTGGTGGCATCAAAAAGTCATAAAATGCAGTATAAAACTCACGAGAGACGTTTAATGAAATCAAATATGGCGGTAAAATATTGAGCAACCTGTAAGCATGCACCACGAACATCCAAGGATAGCCAACCTCACAATATCGATCACACCCAATCACAACGTAAATAAACACATAACCTCTGAGGCTGTGAGGTTGTCAACGTTGGCAATCCTTGGATGTTTAAAAGGGGCATGCATATAGATTGCTCGATATTTTACCGCCATATTGGACTTCATTAAACGTCTCTTGTGAGTTTTTGTATCGCATTTCATGACTTTCTGATGCCACTAATGGACTTCTTTTCGGGCGATTTTACATATGATGGGGACATCTTTATCGCTGTAGCAAAAGTTTGCAACAGACCCATTAGTCCAGGACATTTAGGAAAAATAGCGGAAAAAATTTGCAAAAAGCTGAATTTTTGCAGAGATGTTCCTTTCGGTGTGTAGAACCACCAGGAAAAAGTCCTGACCGATATCGTGTACGCTCGACTTTTTATGACCTCAAAAAGGGCGTATAAATCAGTTTTTTCAAAATAACTCGAAAACTATCCATTTTAGCTTTAAAAAACCTCAGTATCAAATAAAAACTGACGTAATTTGCCACTGAAAAGGTTCTTACACATTTTCACGTCAGACTCTTCCTTACCCCTCAAAAATTTAATTTTAAAATTCCAAATTTTCGAGATTCAGCATTTTCCCGCAATTTTTTGCATTTTGCGGAAAAATGACTCATCCTACGGCAAAATTTTACTGAAGTAATTTTTAAGAACGTCAAATTTTCTATAGAGTTCAAGTAGCGTATTTACCCTTCGGGCATTTTTCCTCCCACGAAAAATGGTTTTCACGGATTTTAGTGAAGAGGACCCATAAAATGAGCAAATTCCCCAAAAATGAATTAGCGACGACGGTCACTTCGTGGCAAGTTAAAATCGAAAGTACCCTGTTTCACTCTATTTTAAACATATTTGACACCCTCCGCATCTAATCTGACCCCCCCCCCCACATCCCCCCTCCACCTACCCTTAACCTCCAACATCCCCAAACCCCTTTTTTCCCACCATAGCAGCCGAGTGATTCCTTCTTCATTTACGCATTTAGTGATTGATATTCAGAGTTCTTTTAAGGGGAAAAGTTTTTGGCCAGAGGCGCCCCCCCCCCCCAAAATCTCCAATTTTTTCTTATTTAACTGAAAGTTGCCGGTAAAATGGCCATTATATTTTGGAATATTTGGCTGGAAATTAGTCAGATCTGTTAGTTTATGTCAGATCTTGTAGTCTATGTCAGATCTTGTAGTTTATGTCAGATCTTGTAGTCTATGTCAGATCTTTAAGTTTCAGATTTAGTTAATCAGATCTCTGATGCATTGGTAATCCCAATTTTTTTCTTAAACAGAAAAATTTTTGACAGGATTAATTTTTTTGAGAATTTTACTGTCATGACTTTTTTCTCGACATTTAAATACATACTTAACACCTATTTTTGAGGTGAGGTGAAGTCTCTTTTACAGCGTGATGCATGTGTAAATATACTGTATAAATGAATGTCCGATAATGCATCGATCTCGTTCTTTTTTGCGTGTATTTATCAGTTAATGTTACTGATTCACTTACGAATTTTCGAAATGGATGAAGACACAGAAGAAAGGTGTGTTCCGCTCGGAGACTATTGCTCATAAGAAATGCGCGTCTTTGTGAGGGTGAAAGGAAAATAAAACATTGAATTGAAACAGGCTGGAATATAGGGGCTGGTAAGAAATGATGATACACTAAATGTGTTAGAAGAACAATTAAAATCAGTTTGGGGGGGTGGTTTTACATTTTGCAGACGAAACCCCAGAAAGTACTATAAAAAAAAATTTAAAGAGCGCAAACTTAGTGAGCCTTCAACCAGCAAAAACGAAAATAAGAGAAAAAAAGGCAACTTTCAAACCTAGGAGAAACGTATGGTTTGCGGTAAAAATACAGGGAGCTGCTTTTTTAAAAACTGAATGGAAGAAAACGGAAGGATTTTCGAATAGAAGTTGATCAGGTAGAGAGTTTGCCAACTAAGAAACAAATTCTGAAAACAGCTCAATCTCGAAATGATGACTTGGGGAAAAATAATTTCAACTCGTCTGAGTAATGGAATCAATCTTGTAGCTTCAGAGACCAGGTTTCAACAATATCTTGTTTTGTCTAGTTTTGGCGGATGAAAAAAGAGAGTAAAATTTGGAGACTGCAGACGATGCTCCAATAGCCAAGACCACGAAAGAAGATTTGCTATATTTTCTGGTAAATTATGTCGAATTTCAGTTCTCCGTCGCGAAACAGATTGTATAAGTCATTTTGGTTTTGTCATTGCTGAAAAAACTACTGTTCAGAAGCCGGAAGAAAAATACGAGGATGATATTTTTATTCCAATCTCAAAAAAAGGAGGCAATATTATACTTGAAGAACGCTGGGGAAAGAAATTTTGAGTGCGGCTTGATACGATGAGTGCACATCAAATGAAGTTGAAGAGCGTTCAAGCCCCCTTACAAAAAGCTGCTGAAGTAATTGGAGAGTAAAATTATTTTAGTCCAGCATTTAACACATGACAAATCGCTTTACAACATAGAAGAAAACGATGTCGAAAAACTAAACAAATAAGTTCGTTTGTTATTTTCACGGGTTTTTTTTTTTTTTTTTTTTTTTTATAATTTTGGGAAAAGGGGACATTGTGACAAGAGTTCTTATCGGGTCAAATGCCATTTTTTTATACCCAATCATGGCCACCACGAGCCCCCCATCGTTTTATTTCGCCCATTCATATCGCTTTAGGATTTTAGCTGATAGAAAATCCTAAGAAAATGTACGCTTAAGCGAGAATTTTCTGCTTCATACCGCGAGTTTGTTTGGCTTTTTACCGGCAACTTTCAGTTAAATAAGATAAAATTGGAGACTTTGGGGGGGGCCTCTGGCCGAAAATTTTTCCCCTTTAAAAAAACTCTGAATATCAATCACTAAATGCGTAAATGAAGAAGGAATCACTCGGCTGCAATGGTGGGAAATAAGGGTTTGGGGATGTTGGAGGTTAAGGGCAGGTGGAGGGGGGATGTCGGGGGGGGGTCAGATTAGATGCGGAGGGTGTCAAATATGTTTAAAATAGAGTGAAACAGGGTACTTTCGATTTTAACTTGCCACGAAGTGACCGTCGTCGCTAATTCATTATTGGGAATTTGCTCATTTTATGGGTCCTCTTCACTAAAATCCGTGAAAACCATTTTTCGTGGGAGGAAAAATGCCCGAAGGGTAAATACGCTACTTGAACTCTATAGAAAATTTGACGTTCTTCAAAATTACTTCAGTAAAATTTTGCCGTAGGATGAGTCATTTTTCCGCAAAATGCAAAAAATTGCGGGAAAATGCTGAATCTCGAAAATTTTGGAAATTTTAAAAATTTAAAATTTTGAGGGGTAAGGAAGAGTCTGACGTGAAAATGTGTAAGAACCTTTTCAGTGGCAAATTACGTCAGCTTTTTTTGATACTGAGGTGTTTTAAAGCTAAAATGGATAGTTTTCGAGTTATTTTGAAAAAACTGATTTATACGCCCTTTTTGAGGTCATAAAAAGTCGAGCGTACACGATATCGGTCAGGACTTTTTCCTGGTGGTTTTACACACCGAAAGGAACATCTCTGCAAAATTCAGCTTTTTTCAAATTTTTTCCGCTATTCGGTGAATAATGATCTAAATGTCCTGGACTACATTGCATTGAAAGCCAGCGTGGTCAATGGTCAATGATGATTAAAAGTCGGCGTCTGATTGGCTGGAAATGGAGGGAAATCGTGGTGCCAAACTTTTTTTGGCTTTTTGGAAATTATCACGGGGCTTTCGTACCGGGACGTTTATCTCGAAACCCGTGCAAAATACCTCTAAACAATTACTATATACGAGTCGATTTAGCAGAATTGTCTGAACAAATTGATAGGTCACAAGTACCAGTATATTGAAAATTCGAGAATACTGTCTCAGTTGAAAAATACACATAATAGTGAGTTACTCAAAACACGCCAAGCATGTAAATACACTATTGTGCGTACTTTTCAACTGAGACAGTCTTTTCGAATTTGCAATAAAGAGGCACTTATGACCTATCAATTTGTTGAGAAAATTCTGCTAAATCGACTCGTATTAATTGTTTAGAGGCAATTTTGCACAAGTTTTGAGACGAACATCCCGGAACGAAAACCCCGTGTTATTTTTCCCTAAGGCTTAAAACAGTTTGGCACCACGATTACAGCCAAGCAGAGGCCAGCCCGCGACTCCAATCTCTTATCTGCGTTGACCACGCAAGCCTTCCATTCAATTGCGACTCTTGTTTACTCTTTGGTTTAAAGTCACTGACGAATCTAACGGTTGAGGTAAGATTACGATGCGGGTATTTTCATACATTGCGGTCATATGCTGAGCTGAAGCGCGTAATCTTTTCTCAAACCCGGGCCCGGGGAAATCATCGGTGGATTGAAATATGTCATTAATTATACGCAAAACGGCAGCTCTGAATTATGAACAAAGGAAAAAGCCGCAGTATAGATGGCAACACTGTTCTCGACACGACCGCAAGAATTCATTTTCACCCGTCAATGACTCTCGATGCAAAAGTTAAAAGTTTGTCACCTGCTTTTGTCTTGCCCTCGGGTCGGCCGCCGGTCGCTCAGTTGCTCCCCAATCCGTACTCTCCCCCCCCCCTTCACCTTGGAATTGAAGTGTTTTTTTTTTTTTTTTTTTTTTTTTTTTTTTTTTTAAAAACAAGTCTTCAGAAATCAATGTTCAGCCGCTTAATTCAATTACGTAACTTGTTTTATTCATTCATTCATTTCTGTTATCGCCGTGTTTGCGTTCATCGCAACTCAACACTCTCTAGCCCTTTATAGATATTACAAACATCAAAGTTTCTCGTGCAAACGGAGTTTCGGATCGTTTTTCTCGAATCCATTGCAAAATAACAAAAAAGAAAACTATTTAAATCCAGTGAGCTGACTCTATGAAATATTTTGAACAGCTTTTTTTTTGATGGGAAAAGTATGTATTATGCATGCCAGTTTAACTTTCCAATTACTTTTATTATAGAAACTAGGCTTTACTCGGGGGAAAAAAAGGTCGGGTACTGTTTCCCCAAAAGTTCACGTCCTTTTAATTTCACCGGCAAAAGTTTGGGGAAGTATCGTTAACTTCGGGGTTTAGTTTAAACCTATAGTTGGGGGGTTCTTCGTAACATTTTATTGACCAAAACTATCAGTAAACCTCAAGTAAACTCGTGACGGCCAAGGTCCAAAAATTTCTCCAAACCTCTCCCTTTTACTACCTTCCTCTTTCCTACCTCAATCTCCTCTCTTTAAAAACTTTTCTTTCAAAATCTGTTATTTTAACCTTACCTGAGAGATGCATGTTGTGCGTGAGGTCTCTCAGATTCAACTTTCAAACTAGCTGATATCAAAGCGACCAAGTCCCCTCCCCTCCCCCCCCCTCTTCCCCCCCTTTTTACTCCTGTGTTTCTTCTAGCCCCCTACCCCTTCAGATTTCAGCCTGAGATTTTATCTCTGATCTTCATTATTCAGAATAATTATTACAGTCTGTTGGCTGCGCTCAACGCAAACAAATTTCATAACTCATAAATTGCAGGCGCATGAAAGTGCGAAGGATTTAATGCCCCAAAAGGGACTGATATCCGAAGAACCAAGTCTAATTTTTTGTACCTACCGCACCTTTCTTCTGCTTTCTCTTCTACTTCATCCTCTTGCTATAGTTCACCCACCAAAAAAAAAAAAAAGATAAAAAAATAGAAAAAAACTTGGGGTTACCTGCCAACATAGAGTGTACTAACACCGCATATCAGCTTTTGCAGGTCAACGCCAAGTTTTTTCTATTTTTTTTTTCATTTTTTTATTTTTGTGGGTGAACTATAGCAAGAGGATGAAGTAGAAGAGAAAACAGAAGAAAAGGGGCGGTAGGTACAAAAAATTAGACTTGGTTCTTCGGATATCAGCGCCTTTGGGCATTAAATCCTTCGCACTTTCATGCGCCTGCAATTTATGAGTTATGCAATTGTTTGCGTTGAGCGCAGCCAACAGACTGTAATAATTATTCTGAATAATGAAGATCAGAGATAAAATCTCAGGCTGAAATCTGAAGGGGGAGGGGGCTAGAAGAAACACAGGAGTAGAAAGGGTGGGAAGAGGGGGGGGGAGGGGAGGGGGCTTGGTCGCTTTGATATCAGCTAGTTTTTAAGTTGAATCTGAGAGACCTCACGCACAATCATGCATCTCTCAGGTAAGGTTAAAATAACAGATTTTGAAAGAAAAGTTTTTAAAGAGAGGAGATTGAGGTAGGAAAGAGGAAGGTAGTAAAAGGGAGAGGTTTGGAGAAATTTTTGGACCTTGGCCGTCACGAGTTTACTTGAGGTTTACTGATAGTTTTGGTCAAAGATATCAGGCCGGTTTTGCGATTTATTTCCCATGTTAAGTGGTTTAGGTTTAGGTGGGTCAGTCATAAAAAGATATTTTGACAAAGATGTGTTTCTAAAGCAATGATTATAATAAAGTTGAGTCCATCATAAGGCACATCAATAGAGCAGAATGAAATAGCAAGCGCAATCCCTCCCCCCCCTTTTCATTTTATTTTTCTTATTACAAGCAATAGTAGAAAAAAAAACTAAGTTGCAATGATTTTCTTCTTTAAGCTTTACCTAACCCTTTTAAATTTTAATGTCACTGATGAAAAGCTAAGTCAATTCTACACGAGGAAAAAATTCCCTTTAAGAATTTCAAAATACTAAACTGTTTCTGATACTTTACTAATAATAGTTTTGCACTATTAATATTATTAAAGCAACAATATTTGAAATTCAGCGGGTATAGAGCTTAAAGTTTAAATTGTTTTTGGTACCCTGAAAAGATCAAGGATCAGTAATGCGTGATTTTTAAAAAATTTAAAAAAAGTAAGTTACTTAGTACTCAGCGAGCTGAGAACACGGATGTCTTTACGCCAAGGAATAGCGCTCGAGTCTATGAATTTAATCATTCTTTACTAGTGGTTATAATTGTTATTCGGAAGTCATTGGTGAGCTTAAACCCAAAAATTTCAATACGGTCTTCCTCTTGGGTCTCCCAGTTTTAAAGACACACTCAAGTAAAATTGCAAAATAACGTTTGAGTTGTGACGGTATAGCTCATCAGGTTTTACAAGAACTGGGTTTTTGCAACAAGAACAGTAAAAATCTGGCAACACTGTATTCCATCCATTCCAACTAATGTAAAGTACTGACTCGAGGGAGTGCACTGTGTATCCTCAAAAGTTTGACCCTTTACGAGGGGTTTTAAAAGGATGTATTACGTTGTTGCCAAAGTGCACGCAACAGCTCTGGTTCCTAACATATACAGTATCATCTCCCATCAGAGTGCTTCCAAAATTCTAATCTTCTACAAAAAATTATCACAGGTCTTGACTAACACCATCACAAGAGCTCACATATTATGAGAGAGGTGTTCTGGAAAGTAGCAAAGTGGCAAGTAGCCTGCAAAATTGCTTCAACGGGCATTGTTTTGCAGCTGGTCAGCACATTGGTGGATCCAGCCGTAGCGAACGGGGGGGGTAACCTGAGATTTTCACCCCCCGGAGACCTCCTTTTCCTTTTTTTCCTCATTGTTTCCCCCTTCCTTTTCCCCTTTTTTTTCGGCCGAACGAAGGGGGGAATGGCGACCGCCCCCCTTTCCCCCCCATATCCGCTAATGCGTCGAAAAGGTTTTGACCCGTTGTCAACAAATAAGTTTGTCTCGTGTTCTTCAGTATAGCGAGCAACGCTACTTGTCAGAACCCCGGGATATACTCAGATAATGTGAGCTCTTCTGTAAGAACTATATAGTATCCTTTATTTGACACTAAGAGAGTTAGAGAAGGGTTGGAGGAGGAAAAGAGACTTACTTGTTTAACACTTGATTGATTTGTAACAGTGAGCAAACTAGCACTTCTTGCAATCTTTTTGAAGGAATTGATGATCAATGTAGAAACAGCAATCTGCTAATAATAGGGATTCTAAGACTAGGAGCTCATTGGAGTTGCCTGATCTCAGAATATACATTGCTAACAGAAGCGACAGATAAAATCATATATAATCGTATGGACAGCATTTGTCAACACTTCTATAGGTTGTCCCAAAAATGATTGGACTTGACAACTGTAGCTTTAAATGAAAACATCAGTTCCCTCCTCAGATAGAGCAACCTGATTGGTTAGGAGCCGTAAGAAGCTGATGTTTTCATGAAAACCATAGAAGTGTCAAATCCAATCTTTTCTGGGACAAGCTACAAGCGCACAAGCACAGCACAAGACAACAATACCAATTCTTTGAAAATACACTTTGGAAACTTCAGAGGCTTCCAAGAAAGTTACCCGGAGATGGCATGCTTACAAAGAGCGGATTTTTTAAAACACATCACTGCACTTTCATTAAAATATTGAACCACGATTGAACAAAAATATTTTTAAATTATTTTTAAAATTTTGAAACAGAACTGCGTGAATAACCGCAAATGTCAAATTGTGCTGTTGCCCTCTGATCTGCCAAGATTTGCCGAGAAAATAAGAACTAAGGAATAAACTAATCGATCGAAGAGTATTCAAATAGAAGGAATTTTATACACAGACAATCCATATAAATAATAATGTTGATTGAAAACCACTAATAATAAAACGAACAACAACGAAACAGATCACGCGTTCACTCACTCAGTTTAGTCAAGGTTCAGTCTGAGTTCAGTAAATTTAGTTCACTTCACGAGTCGCGACGCGCACATTTGCTGCGCAGCTCGCAATTCTTCGCTCTCTTCCAATCTTTCACTCGTCCTCGCGACGATGCTCCTCCGTTCCACCATAGCGGTATGTGGAGAAATGGCGATTTTACGCTAATTTCAATCATTGATATCTCCCCTTTAAAACAGTTCGAAATTCAATGAGACCTGGCCTAAAACCTTCAGAAAAGCATAACGAATCTTTCTATACCAGGTTATATGGGGGTTTCATCTACCGTTATTCCGCAATCTGAGCGCAAAAAACGAGCGGCCGAAACGCAAAAATTCTGAATTTACGCTAATTTCAATTAAAGCTATCTTCCTTGATATTGCTCAAAATTCAACGAGACCTGGCCTAAAACC
This sequence comes from Trialeurodes vaporariorum, assembly GCA_011764245.1. Taxonomy (NCBI): domain Eukaryota; kingdom Metazoa; phylum Arthropoda; class Insecta; order Hemiptera; family Aleyrodidae; genus Trialeurodes; species Trialeurodes vaporariorum. The sequence goes on along the minus strand of VMOF01000035.1, from coordinate 59,653,263 downwards.
TTCAGAAAAGCCTAACGAATCTTTCTATACCAGGTTATATGGGGGTTTCATCTACCGTTATTCCGCAATCTGAGCGCAAAAAACGAGCGGCCGAAACGCAAAAATTCTGAATTTACGCTAATTTCAATTAAAGATATCTTCCTTGATATTGCTCAAAAATTTAACGAGACCTGGCCTAAAACCTTCAGAAAAGCCTAACGAATCTTTCTATACCAGGTTATATGGGGGTTTCATCTACCGTTATTCCGCTATCTGTGCGCAAAAACGAGGGTGCGAAACGCAAAAGTGAATCGGCAAGAGGCAAAAAAGACGCGAATAAATCGATGTTTTTTGGGAAAAATCTCCGTTGTTACTCATCCGATTGAAAATCTAATTAGTGAGCGGCACATGTACACCTCAAGACGAATCGAACAGTACCAGGTGTTATGGGGTTTTTAAAGAGCGGTTTTTTTGGAATACTAGGCAACAGATCAATAACGCTTAAATCGACAAAAACGAACTGATCGGTGTATAATAAGTGTCCGCGGACGCCACCTTCTTGCTCGGGGGTTTTGGACTTGGCCCGGTGGCTATCGCCACTTATGATTTCTTTCCTACTTTCAGCCTGAATTTTCCCCCAAAATTGGCGACATTTTCACTCAGAGTTGACAATCTTTCCCCAAATCCGTCAAAATTTTTAAAATTTAAAAAGTCGTGGATTACTAATTTTTGGGCCCCTCAAACATCACAACCTTGCTTTTTACATCATGTAACAACGTGTCAATATACCATGTTAATGTTGATTTTCCATAAAGTACGCCAAAATTCAATGAAATTTAATATTCTACTTGTCTTTTGGTAAAATGTACGGCCAGTGCATACCGTTTCCACGTTAAACTGCAATTTACATTTTGCTCCCCTCCCAGTGGCGGCGGCTCGTTCAATTTAGCAACCATGAGTTTTGTCATTTTAAAACCCATGCAAAAGTATCGATTTCTTGGGGGGGCAATGCACATCCTAAACATCGATTATTTTACATAGGTTTAAATGGAGAGGATCCGTTGTTGCCAAGATGCAAGAGCCGCCACTGCCCCCTCCGACACCTTCCTTTGACTTTGCATGCATTAACCAAAGATTACTTATACTCCCGATATGGCACTAGCTAAAATCTTGTTGAGCGCCCTTTATTTCTAAAACCGAGCTAAATCACATACACTGGCCCACGGTTTGTTTACGTTTCGGCAGGAGAGAGACGTGCGGGCGGGGTGGGGGTCGTGGGCCAGTCAACTGGCCCCACCCCGCCCGCACGTCTCCCGCTTGCCGAAACGTAAACAAACCGTGGGCCTGTGTATGTGTTTTAGCTCGATTTCAGAAATGAAGGCGCTCAACAAGATTTTTGCTAGTGCCATATCTGGAGTATAAGTAATCTTTGGAATTAACTAACAGCGTCGCTACATTTTTTTTCAACCCCCCAGGTTGTTGATTTATTTTTTTTTTCTAGGATAACATTACGAAAATACGTTTTTTAAGTCTCTCAGGTATGAGCTGTTTTTTCATGCCTCCTTTCTCTTGTTCCGATCATGTACATACATACATGTTTTTTCTTCACTGCTCTCTTATTTTTTCGCGTCTCCTCTCTCTTCCAACCCTTCCCCCTTTAATTTTTTACGAGGAAAAAATTCCCTTTAAGAATTTCAAAATACTAAACTGTTTCTGATACTTTACTAATAATAGTTTTGCACTATTAATATTATTAAAGCAACAATATTTGAAATTCAGCGGGTATAGAGCTTAAAGTTTAAATTGTTTTTGGTACCCTGAAAAGATCAAGGATCAGTAATGCGTGATTTTAAAAATTAAAAAATGTAAGTTACTTAGTACTCAGCGAGCTGAGAACACGGATGTCTTTACGCCAAGGAATAGCGCTCGAGTCTATGAATTTAATCATTCTTTACTAGTGGTTATAATTGTTATTCGGAAGTCATTGGTGAGCTTAAACCAAAGATTTCAATACGGTCTTCCTCTTGGGTCTCCCAGTTTTAAAGACACACTCAAGTAAAATTGCAAAATAACGTTTGAGTTGTGACGGTATAGCTCATCAGGTTTTACAAGAACTGGTTTGTGCAACAAGAACAGTAAAAATCTGGCAACACTGTATTCCATCCATTCCAACTAATGTAAAGTACTGACTCGAGGGAGTGCACTGTGTATCCTCAAAAGTTTGACCCTTTACGAGGGTTTAAATGGATGTATTACGTTGTTGCCAAAGTGCACGCAACAGCTCTGGTTCCTAACATATACAGTATCATCTCCCATCAGAGTGCTTCCAAAATTCTAATCTTCTACAAAAAATTATCACAGGTCTTGACTAACACCATCACAAGAGCTCACATATTATGAGAGAGGTGTTCTGGAAAGTAGCAATGTGGCAAGTAGCCTGCAAAATTGCTTCAACGGGCATTGTTTTGCAGCTGGTCAGCACATTGGTGGATCCAGCCGTAGCGAACGGGGGGGCTAACCTGAGATTTTCACCCCCCCGGAGACCTCCTTTTCCTTTTTTTCCTCATTGTTTCCCCCTTCCTTTTCCCCTATTTTTTTCGGCCGAACGAAGGGGGGAATGGCGACCGCCCCCTTCCCCCCTATATCCGCTAATGCGTCGAAACAGGTTTTGACCCGTTGTCAACAAATAAGTTTGTCTCGTGTTCTTCAGTATAGCGAGCAACGCTACTTGTCAGAACCCGGTATATACTCAGATAATGTGAGCTCTTCTGTAAGAACTATATAGTATCCTTTATTTGACACTAAGAGAGTTAGAGAAGGGTTGGAGGAGGAAAAGAGACTTACTTGTTTAACACTTGATTGATTTGTAACAGTGAGCAAACTAGCACTTCTTGCAATCTTTTTGAAGGAATTGATGATCAATGTAGAAACAGCAATCTGCTAATAATAGGGATTCTAAGACTAGGAGCTCATTGGAGTTGCCTGATCTCAGAATATACATTGCTAACAGAAGCGACAGATAAAATCATATATAATCGTATGGACAGCATTTGTCAACACTTCTATAGGTTGTCCCAAGAATGATTGGACTTGACAACTGTAGCTTTAAATGAAAACATCAGCTTCCATCCTCAGATAGAGCAACCTGATTGGTTAGGAGCCGTAAGAAGCTGATGTTTTCATGAAAACCATAGAAGTGTCAAATCCAATCTTTTCTGGGACAAGCTACAAGCGCACAAGCACAGCACAAGACAACAATACCAATTCTTTGAAAATACACTTTGGAAACTTCAGAGGCTTCCAAGAAAGTTACCCGGAGATGGCATGCTTACAAAGAGCGGATTTTTAACACACATCACTGCACTTTCATTAAAGTATTGAACCACGATTGAACAATAATATTTTTAAATTATTTTAAATTATGAAACAGAACTGCGTGAATAACCGCAAATGTCAAATTGTGCTGTTGCCCTCTGATCTGCCAAGATTTGCCGAGAAAATAAGAACTAAGGAATAAACTAATCGATCGAAGAGTATTCAAAATAGAAGGAATTTTATACACAGACAATCCATATAATATAATAATGTTGATTGAAAACCACTAATAATAAAACGAACAACAACGAAACAGATCACGCGTTCACTCACTCAGTTTAGTCAAGGTTCAGTCTGAGTTCAGTAATTCAGTTCACTTCACGAGTCGCGACGCGCACATTTGCTGCGCAGCTCGCAATTCTTCGCTCTCTTCCAATCTTTCACTCGTCCTCGCGACGATGCTCCTCCGTTCCACCATAGCGGTATGTGGAGAAATGGCGATTTTACGCTAATTTCAATCATTGATATCTCCCTTAATACAGTTCGAAATTCAATGAGACCTGGCCTAAAACCTTCAGAAAAGCATAACGAATCTTTCTATACCAGGTTATATGGGGGTTTCATCTACCGTTATTCCGCAATCTGAGCGCAAAAAACGAGCGGCCGAAACGCAAAAATTCTGAATTTACGCTAATTTCAATTAAAGCTATCTTCCTTGATATTGCTCAAAATTCAACGAGACCTGGCCTAAAACCTTCAGAAAAGCCTAACGAATCTTTCTATACCAGGTTATATGGGGGTTTCATCTACCGTTATTCCGCAATCTGAGCGCAAAAAACGAGCGGCCGAAACGCAAAAATTCTGAATTTACGCTAATTTCAATTAAAGATATCTTCCTTGATATTGCTCAAAATTCAACGAGACCTGGCCTAAAACCTTCAGAAAAGCCTAACGAATCTTTCTATACCAGGTTATATGGGGGTTTCATCTACCGTTATTCCGCTATCTGTGCGCAAAAACGAGGGTGCGAAACGCAAAAGTGAATCGGCAAGAGGCAAAAAAGACGCGAATAAATCGATGTTTTTTGGAAATATCTCCGTTGTTACTCATCCGATTGAAAATCTAATTAGTGAGCGGCACATGTACACCTCAAGACGAATCGAACAGTACCAGGTGTTATGGGGTTTTAATGAGCGGTTTTCTTGGAATACTAGGCAACAGATCATATAACGCTTAAATCGACAAAAACGAACTGATCGGTGTATAATAAGTGTCCGCGGACGCCACCTTCTTGCTCGGGGGTTTTGGACTTGGCCTGGTGGCTATCGCCACTTATGATTTCTTTTCCTACTTTCAGCCTGAATTTCCCCAAAGTTGGCGACATTTTCACTCAGAGTTGACAATCTTTCCCCAAATCCGTCAAAAATTTTTAAATTAATAAGTCGTGGATTACTAATGTTTGGCCCGTCAAACATCACAACCTTGCTTTTTACATCATGTAACAACGTGTCAATATACCATGTTAATGTTGATTTTCCATAAAGTACGCCAATATTCAATGAAATTTAATATTCTACTTGTCATTTTGGTAAAATGTACGGCCAGTGCATACCGTTTCCACGTTAAACTGCAATTTACATTTTGCTCCCCTCCCAGTGGCGGCGGCTCGTTCAATTTAGCAACCATGAGTTTTGTCATTTAAACCTATGCAAAAGTATCGATTTCTTGGGGGTGCAATGCACATCCTAAACATCGATTATTTTACATAGGTTTAAATGGAGAGGATCCGTTGTTGCCAAGATGCAAGAGCCGCCACTGCCCCCTCCGACACCTTCCTTTGACTTTGCATGCATTAACCAAAGATTACTTATACTCCAGATATGGCACTAGCTAAAATCTTGTTGAGCGCCTTCATTTCTAAAACCGAGCTAAATCACATACACTGGCCCACGGTTTGTTTACGTTTCGGCAGGAGAGAGACGTGCGGGCGGGGTGGGGGTCGTGGGCCAGTCAACTGGCCCCACCCCGCCCGCACGTCTCCCGCTTGCCGAAACGTAAACAAACCGTGGGCCTGTGTATGTGTTTTAGCTCGATTTCAGAAATGAAGGCGCTCAACAAGATTTTAGCTAGTGCCATATCTGGAGTATAAGTAATCTTTGGAATTAACTAACAGCGTCGCTACATTTTTTATCAACCCTCCAGGTTGTTGATTCATTTTTTTTTTCTAGGATAACATTACGAAAATACGTTCTTTTAAGTCTCTCAGGTATGAGCTGATTTTTTCATGCCTCCTTTCTCTTGTTCCGATCATGTACATACATACATGTTTTTTTCTTCACTGCTCTCTTATTTTTTCGCGTCTCCTCTCTCTTCCAACCCTTCCCCCTTGAATTTTTTATTTTCCCCCCCTCCTTTCTGTCATACTTGTATCCCAAAAATATCGGTAAGTCCTCCCCCCCTCAACTCACAAGAAGCACACTCTATATTATCAATAATCACGGTGCAGATCCGACTTCTCGCGCACCTATCGGCTAATAATCAGCCAAATGAAGTATCGTTATAAAACAGGGCGCAAGCTATATCTCGAACTCGTTGTGGGGCGGGGCGGGGCTGAAAATAGAAGAAGAAATTGAATGAATGCGGGGGGGGGGTGCATATACGTGTTTCGGGAAAGTACGAGTATTCCAGATCTGCCGATTTGTGTAGATTTAATGGCATTTTGAAATTCACCGAAGATTCCACCGGTGGAGAAAAGATTACAGAGTTTAATTCAGTGTTTGACTGCAATACACAAAAATACTAGGGTATTTTATATTTTCTCAACCGGTAGAGTCGTCGATAGTTTTGAAAACTTGCGGATATATTTTAAAACGGCGTTTCCATCGATTGACAAAAGATTACAGAACAGAGTATTTTCGTGCGTTACAGTCATACACACTGAATTGAGCTATGTAATCTTTTCTCAACCGGTGGAATCGTCGGTGAACTTAACTATGTCATTCAATCTACGCAAATCGGCAGCTCTGGAGTATTCAAAGCGTGGTGTAGTGCGTTGCGGCGAAGGGTGAAGTGGCGGGGGGGGGGGTTAGGTGGAAATCTTGGGCTCTTGAGGTACGGGGGGGGTGATGGTAGAAGTGCGGTATATATCGGTGCAACAAAGAAATCAGATAATGCATGCATTACGTATTTTTATTACGCTCTCAAATAATAGAATTCCACTCCGTCACGACGCGACGCGACCGCGACGTGGCGCACGGTGGAACGAATAATTGAGAGAGGACGGACTTGGCTTGGTGACTTTAAATCTGTAGCGGCTCATGCTATTTGGCAACAGTGTTTTTATCCCATTTAAATACATGGAAAACAATCGAAAATCGAGGAGGCTGCCAGCCTCCGCTTGAATCGATTTATTACCTAAGTTTAAGTGGGAAAAATGCATGGTTGCCAAATCTCACGGGCCGCTACTGCTGTAAATGCGTATATCTTTTTAAGGGGAGTCGGATGTGCTTATCTAAACAATGTAAAACATGGCCATGGCCATGTCCATGCACCTTTTTCTCCGGATCTACTCAGCTGCTTTTAAAAAAAAAAAAAAAAAAAAAAAAAAAAAAAACTTTAGATTATTTGAAAGGTCTCATCTTCCAACAAAAATAGACGAGAGTGTTTTTGAAAATTTCGAAAATCCAAGTTCAGAAAATTTTATTAATTTTTCACCAAAAAATTACAAATATTTTGACTTCAAGAGGACACAGTAGGAAAAATTAAAGAAAAATTGAGAAACCCTCCCGTCTATTCGTTTAAGATAACAAGACAATTTTTGACAAGCCCAAGTTTTTGAAAATCAGTCCGAAATATTCTGAGAAAAAGGTAAAAAAGTGTCAAAAAATGACAAAACCCTAGTTTTTGTAAAAAAAAAAAAAAAAAAAGGCGTATTAAAAAAGGTACGGGATGAATATTCCATTAAAACGCGTGTAATTGCAAAAACGTTATGAATACTGAAATGGGCATAACATTGGGGCTAATCACCAAAATTTAAAAAACTTAGTCTCAAATGAAGCTGAAACTATAAAGAAAAGTAATTCTTGAAAAACAAAAATTCGTCATAATCGCCTAATTTTCACATCCGACTCCCCTTAACACGCAATTTCAAAAATTGAAAAGGGTTTCATTGGTTTTATTCTAACATTTCCTACTACAATCACCCTATATAGTTTGTTTTTTGACTGTAAGAAACCATTCAAATTTTGGTTTTTAATAATTTATTCCATATATGCTCGACCCCGCCCATTTAATCACTCCACTGTGCGGTGGCGGCACGCCTGACGAGCGCGCGCAAACAGTGGAAGACTTTAAGCCATAAGCGCCCAAGGCGTGAGGTGCGTTACGCTGGGTCGTATCGTTCGTGAATGGATCGTATCGTTCGTAAATCGAGCGGAATCGTTAAAACAGCGTAAAATTGCCAAGGCTGCCTGCAGTTCGATTTCACTGAAGGTGCAATGCAGAGACTCAACCAAAAAACCTTGAAATTTTGGCTTGAGAATTCTTTGAGGATTTCCCCATTTAATTTGTGTATAAGGAATGTAAGGAGAGCACCACATTCTTATCTAAAACTATTTTTCTCTAGATTAGCACATTCTTTGCGAAATACTGTTCTCAGATGATAAGTTCATCATCAAAAAGACTACAAATATTAAAGAAGAATTGCCAAATAATGGAAAAAGCGTGTAACCGTAATACCCTACACCCCGCAATCATGTAGATTATATACTTTTACTGATTTGTGTGCAGACCTATTTAAGTTGTTTTTTTAATGACTTTTTCTAACTAGTTTATAGTTGCCGATTAATTGGCTAAATCACAAAGCTGATTTTTTTCTGTAGAAATCAAGATTCAGAGCATCAACAGATACTGCGCTATGGAGGCACTTTTTCAAGGTTTAGATCGTTCGTTAGATGTACGCAGTATTTATTTAGGCATTATGTAACCTGTTTAAATGGCGGAAGAGATTTCCAAACCAAAGTCATCTCAAAGAGGTTTTCATGTTGAGTCTTTGAATTGCACCCAAACAGTCTGAGATCGAACATTCTAACCGCCATGCAATGATCTCAATTTATTTTAAAGGAATACATATTTCTTAAATCCAAATTTCCAACCATTTTCCAAATTTTAGACCCTTGCAACTGACTGCCCAATTCTAGACAAATATAGGATTAGGTTCGTCTCTCTTATAAGTCGTCGATCGGTTTAATCCCTTACGGGCCATGCCCGAGTATACTCGTTTTTTCCTCTAGTCTATTTCACATTGTCTCATTCTCCATTGCGGATAAATGCGATTATCAATAAAAACACTTACAAATAAGACCTCTCCGGGCACCTTCAATGTATCGTGCAGGCAATTCCAACTCCCTTGAGTACGAACAGTTAACTACCTCATGGGCCAAGCCCGAGTATACTCGTTTTTTTCCTCTAGTCTATTTCACATTGTCTCATTCTCCATTGCGGATAAATGCGATTATCAATAAAAACACTTACAAATAAGACTTCTCCGGGCGCCTTCAATGTATCGTGCAGGCAATTCCAACTCCCTTGAGTACGAACAGTTAACTACCTAACTACCTTTCCTGAATAAACGGAAGAGTGGAGTGGCTATCTTTTGAACTAACCTGACCCTTTGAGGGTTAGAAGAAAAGTAAAAATGATCGGTCCGCAGGTCAATTTTAACGTTTCAAAAATTCAAAATGACAGCTGAACGAAATGAACTAAACGAACGAAGTTATATTCTGAACGCGTCAGTCTAGTGGATTCAGGCGAATGAATTGAACGATTTTTCCCCCCGCTCTGGATTCGCGAGCGTCTTTCCCGCGTTTGCTATAATTTCGACTCGAGCGTCGGAGGTGTGTTTTCTTTTTATCCCCCCTCCTCCCCCTAGTTCCCCCCTAGTTCCCCCTGCTAGTTTCTTTCTCGCATTCGCTCTCTGATTATTTCACATCATCTCTGAATGTGCCAGATTTTAAAAAAAGGCGAAAAGGATCTCAAAACTCTATTTTCTTCTCTTCAATCGCTTGAAATATTCTCTTTCAATTGGATCGGATTTGCGTTGTTGTCAGGTTTAAGGTGTGGAGGGACGTAGAGTTTCTGTCATTTGAACCTATGCAAAAGTATCGATTTCTTCGGAGTTCAGTTGGGATCTTTGAGGATCGATTCTTTTGCATTGGTTTTTATGGATTTAGATATCGATGTTTCGCAAGGTGTTGATTTCACGTTTGAAGGGTGGAGAGACGTATTGAGCTCCCACCTATTTAAACCCATGCAAAAGTATCGATTTCTTAGGAGTACCATTAGAACCTTCGAGTATCAATTATTCATTTGCATTTGTTTGTGTGGATGAGACACATCGTTGCTCCGCAAATAATCGTTAAAAATTGAACATTCGAACATTGAACATTCTTCGGAGTTCAGTTGGGATCTTTGAGGATCGATTCTTTTGCATTGGTTTTTATGGATTTAGATATCGATGTTTCGCAAGGTGTTGATTTCACGTTTGAAGGGTGGAGAGACGTATTGAGCTCCCACCTATTTAAACCCATGCAAAAGTATCGATTTCTTAGGAGTACCATTAGAACCTTCGAGGATCAATTATTCATTTGCATTACTTTGTGTGGATGAGACTCATCGTTTTTCCGCAAGTAATCGTTAAAAATTGAACATTATTTATGGTGCAATGCGCAATCTTACTTCCACAAAGTAGGACATCTGTTGAATTATGAACGATGAATTGTATACTCCAAATCAGTGGCGTCGCGTGCCATCTGGCAACAGTGCAACTGCGCCATTAAAACTCATCAAATATATCGAATTTTCCTTGTGCACTGTGCACCCCCTGAATTCGATATTTTACATGAGTTTAAATGGATAAAATACATTGTTGTCAAATTGCACGCGACGCCACTGCTCCAAATGAAGTTACATGGTAAACTGGCTTGCATAGTCGTAGCCAGGAATATATCCAAGTACAGTTCAAGAGTTACTCTTTCTTGCTTTACGAATCTTCGATTAACTAACTTTGTTGAACAGTTTTTTGTTTTTGTTTTTGTTTTTTTTTTTTGTTTTTTGTTTTTTTTTATTTTTGTTTTTTTTTTTGTTTTTGTTTTTTTTTTTGTTTTTGTTTTTTTTTTGTTTTTGTTTTTTTTTTTTTTTTTTTTTGTTTTTTTTTTTTTTAAATACGCGGATTGCATATTTTTGGCAATGTAGCAAGCCGTTAAAACCGCACTAGGCAAGCGATTGTATGAATATAGGTTAAGTGCTAAATTTCCAGCGCTCATTAAACGAATGAATGTGTTGAGTACAGAAATCTTACGCCAACCGACTAAAGTGACTTTCACGACGCAGACGGAGTAATCGAGAGTGACTAAACATTCCCCCTACTCGATCCGACATGCACTGAAACGGGGGATTTTCTCCGAAAAACAAGAATACCCGTTGCTTGGAATTATTTTCCGGGTTTTCCCGAGAGCATTCCTGCAGCGTCATTCCGCTGGTTTCTTTTCCGCTGTGTTTATCGTGCGTTTCTTATTGTCAACGCTGAAATGCTATGATGTGGAAGTGAGAATTGTTCTAGGGACGTCTCAAAAATGCCTTTGCCTGGAATCCTGCCGACTTCTAAAATCAGGTGGACTATAACATTTTTACATTGTTTTTTGTTTTTGTTTTTTTTTTTTGTTTTTTTTTTTGTTTTTGTTTTTTTGTTATTTTTTGGGGGATGTTCGGTGCGCACCAATCACCGTTTGTTCTTTTCAAAGCTACTCAGATGATTCAATTTGATCATCTGCAGAGGCTTTTACAGGTACTATAGAGCACCGAGCCAAATAGCCATGTAGCCGTAGCCAGCAGTTAGTCTTTGCTCATTTGAACTCATGTATTGAAAAAGGATGGTAATATGGGCTGTCACATGATAATAGTCCCTATATCTGTCTTCTTCTAACACATGCAGTCAAACGACCGAAGAGAGAGAAACACAAACTCCTGGCTACTGCTATGCAAATAGCCAACTCTCGATCAGTGCTGCTAACGACGTTCGTGTACATTCAAGCTTTAAAGCGACAGACAGGTCACAAGTGGGGTTTTGGTGACCTCACCTTTTTGCCCATGTCATGAGTAATGATTGCTATGAGTGAAACGGACCCATTGCAAAAGATATGAAATCCCTTGAGAGCGATCGACTCGATTTTTCAAGCTGAATCGAAAGAGGGGTCACAAGACGGGTTTTGGCTACATCACCTTTTTGCCCTTGATATGAGTCAAGTGTTGCTATGAGGCAAATGGCTCCATTGCAAAGGATATGAAAACCCTTGAGGGCGATCGACTCGATTTTTCAAGCTGAATCGATAGAGGGGTCACATGAGGGGTTTTGGCTACATCACCTTTTTGCCCTTGATATGAGTCAAGTGTTGCTATGAGGCAAATGGCTCCATTGCAAAGGATATGAAAACCCTTGAGGGCGATCGACTCGATTTTTCAAGCTGAATCGATAGAGGGGTCACATGAGGGGTTTTGGCGACATCACCTTTTCGCCCATGTTATGAGTCAAGTATTGCTTACAGGGGTGCAAAAAATGCCCGATCTGACGACCGCGCGGTCGCGTGAAAATGTGGACGGCCGCGTGAAAATGTGGACGGCTACGTGAAAATGTGGGCCGCCCCCCAAAATGTGGAAGCGTAGCATGAAGAATCTGATAAGTACATTGCACTGCAGAGGACTTCGGCATCGTATTCTCGGCTTTTCACGCCATGCGCTAGCGTATATCCTACGCGCGGCGCAGCGCATAACATCGCGCTCTGACTGATTTCGTGAAAAGTACGTCCGTAAAATATTCGCGTGCGTTATTGATATTGGTACCGTTTCGCAGCCACGATTATATGCCGCGATTTTCGGGAAAACTCGTAATTTGAATAGAGCAAAATCAATTCTGTGGAAACCTGTTTTGGGGAAATCGATTTTGTTGAAACCCATTTAGTGAAAATCGATTTCCACAAAAAACGGTTTCCACAAAATCAATTTTCACAAAAAAAGCAAAAATCGGTATCCACAAAAAATGCAGAAATCGGTGTCCACAAAGACACGATATTCGGTTTCCACAAGATCGAATTTGTGGAAAAGTGAAAATCGATTTCCAAAAAAATCACAAACATTGGTTTTCACGAAATCAATTCCCCCAAAAAACGCAAAAATCGGTTTCCACGTAAAATATTGCAAAAATATAGGTTTCCACCAGAAGACACAATATTTGGTTTGTACAAAATCGACTTTGTAGAAATTTAGCGAACGAAAATTTAATTTGAGGAAATCTATATACTTTGTGGAAATCGATTTCCACAAAAATCGATTTCTACCATATAAGCTGTCTACAAAAGTCAAAACAAGTTTCCACAAAATAGATTTCCAATAAAGAAGTTTGGCTTTCCACATAAATTATTTTTTTTAAATAACTGGTAAATCCTCCTTTAAGCCAGAGAGCTGCCAGTATACTGCATTAAGTAGAAACTAGAGTTAACGCGTTGTTTCTTAAAATTTTTCTTAAAATGGAGCAAGCGCGCAGTTTTGAGCCAAAAAAAAATTGATTTTTCTGATTAATAAGCCAGCGCGTTGTTGTTTCTGGTTGAATATTGATTGAGCGCTTTAATTTTCCTGAAAATTGAGTAAGCGCGTTAATTTTTCCTGAAAATTGAGTCAGCGCGTTGTTTTGAGCCAAAATTTTCTGCAGCGCGTTAAAATAAGCAAAAAAAAAAAAAAAAAAAAAAAAAAGGTCAGCAGATTTTGTGGACAAGTAGCAAATTGTGGACAGGTCCAGCTTGGTGGTCTCGTGAAAATGTGGACGCCTGGGCACATTTTGCACCCCTGTATTGCTATGAGGGAAACGGACCCATTGCAAAAGATATGAAAACCCTTGAGGGCGATCGACTCGCTTTTTCAAGCTGAATCGATAGAGGGGTCACATGAGGGGTTTTGGCGACATCACCTTTTCGCCCATGTTATGAGTCAAGTATTGCTATGAGGGAAACGGACCCATTGCGAAAGATATGAAAACCCTTGAGGGCGATCGACTTGATTTTTCAAGCTGAATCGATAGAGGGGTCACATGAGGGGTTTTGGCGACATCACCTTTTCGCCCATGTTATGAGTCAAGTATTGCTATGAGGGAAACGGACCCATTGCAAAAGATATGAAAACCCTTGAGGGCGATCGACTCGATTTTCCAAGCTGAATCGAAAGAGGGGTCACAAGACGGGTTTTGGCTACATCACCTTTTTGCCCTTGATATGAGTCAAGTGTTGCTATGAGGCAAATGGCTCCATTGCAAAGGATATGAAAACCCTTGAGGGCGATCGACTCGATTTTTCAAGCTGAATCGATAGAGGGGTCACATGAGGGGTTTTGGCGACATCACCTTTTCGCCCATGTTATGAGTCAAGTATTGCTATGAGGGAAACGGACCCATTGCAAAAGATATGAAAACCCTTGAGGGCGATCGACTCGATTTTCCAAGCTGAATCGAAAGAGGGGTCACAAGACGGGTTTTGGCTACATCACCTTTTTGCCCTTGATATGAGTCAAGTGTTGCTATGAGGCAAATGGCTCCATTGCAAAGGATATGAAAACCCTTGAGGGCGATCGACTCGATTTTTCAAGCTGAATCGATAGAGGGGTCACATGAGGGGTTTTGGCGACATCACCTTTTCGCCCATGTTATGAGTCAAGTATTGCTATGAGGGAAACGGACCCATTGCGAAAGATATGAAAACCCTTGAGGGCGATCGACTCGATTTTTCAAGCTGAATCGATAGAGGGGTCACATGAGGGGTTTTGGTGACATCACCTTTTCGCCCATGTTATGAGTCAAGTATTGCTATGAGGGAAACGGACCCATTGCAAAAGATATGAAATCCCTTGAGAGCGATCGACTCGATTTTCCAAGCTGAATCGAAAGAGGGGTCACAAGACGGGTTTTGGCTACATCACCTTTTTGCCCTTGATATTAGTCAAGTGTTGCTATGAGGCAAATGGCTCCATTGCAAAGGATATGAAAACCCTTGAGGGCGATCGACTCGATTTTTCAAGCTGAATCGATAGAGGGGTCACATGAGGGGTTTTGGCGACATCACCTTTTCGCCCATGTTATGAGTCAAGTATTGCTATGAGGGAAACGGACCCATTGCAAAAGATATGAAATCCCTTGAGAGCGATCGACTCGATTTTCCAAGCTGAATCGAAAGAGGGGTCACAAGACGGGTTTTGGCTACATCACCTTTTTGCCCTTGATATGAGGCAAGTGTTGCTATGATTCATAGCTTGCTTTGCAATAAAATTAATTTTAGGTGAACCGATTCAAACAGCTTTTCATCTGTGAAGAACCGGTTCGAACCGGAATTTTAAAAAGGGGTTCCAGGTTCGGTCCAAGGTTCGACAACTTCATAAAAACGGTTCGCGGTTCGGTGCTGTTTTCGGTTCACGGTTCTTTTCGGTTCAAGTCCCTGATTTAAGCGTATTTCCCCCCCCCCCCCCCCCCCCCCCAATTTAACAATGATTCCACCGGTTGAGGAAAGATATCATAGCTCAGCTCAGTTCAGAGCATGACTGTAATCCACGAAAATACTCGTATCTGTAAATTCTTCTCAATCGGTGCAGATGCCGTCAAATGGGATAAAAGCATTTATTGAGTTTAGGAGTGGATTTCAAATGTTAAACATTGCCACCATCGTTATTTTTAGAGGTTTGTACACCAGAATCAACTATTAAATCGCTTATAGCAAAAGTGTGCAACATAATTATAATATCCGTAAGTTTCCTAGAGTCATCGACGAATCCTCCGGTTTAGAAAAGATTACAGCTGCCAGTTTTTTCGTACATTACAGTTATTCGCCGAACTGAAAAGTGCAATCTTTTCTTGTGAGATAATCGGTGAATTGAAAAATGTCATGAAGTTTTCACGAGACGGAAGATCTGCTCTCAATTTCCTTTCTTTTGATTTAAAATCCGTTTTTCATTTTTTTTTTCTTCTGTTTTTCGTTTTTTGTTTTTTTTTTTCTAAACAATTGTTTCCCGTTTATATTCTGCTACGTCAACGTAAGGACTTACGCTTCTTCTCTAACGAAGACTGAAGACTTGAAGAGTGACTGCGCGCGGAGCTCCTTTCATTCTTCGAAAAACTCCGACTTTACCGCTTTATCAGCTCCGTTGATAAATGAGCCTAGATCCTGCGGATAAGGAGCGTCACTGTAGTGTCATCGTAAATACCACTTGCTAAGATATTAAATCTGCCTTGCTCTTTTATTTTGCGCCCGTCTTCGCAATACAATTAACTCTCAGCACCTTTGCGTTGCAAGCTCACCTCCCGGTTCTCGACTCGTCGAGGAGGGTTGCCTACCCTGTTCATTACCAGGGGCAGAAAGTGACGCGAAGCCCAGACCGACGCACTGTGGATCAAAACATGGCTTTATTTCGGACTCGATGCTTTTTTCAGAGCTGCTGTTTTGCGTACCTATTATTAATGGTATATTTCAATTCACCGATGATTCCACTGGCTGAGAAAGGATTACACAGTTCAGTTCAGTGCATGACTGTAATACACGAAAATACTCTGATCTGTGATCTTTTCTCAATCGTTGAAAACTCCGTTAGTTAAGTAAAATTTCCGCCAGTTTTTGAAAGTCATGGACAACTCCACTGGTTGAGACAATATTACAGATGCGAGTATGGGGCTCTTGAAAACTTTTGCTGTGAGCAAAATGAACATTCCAATCTGATGTGAAAACTAACAAAAATCAAAGAAAATCACACTGCAAAAGTCTAAAATTTAGTAATAAACTCACATAAATGCTATAATGGCAAGCCCATGATGGCGGTCCAACGCAGGTATCCGAAGAGATTCCTATGGATTATGTCACCTTCTCTACGGAAGCACAGAGATATGCCAAAGTGTAGATGGGAATTTCTCATTACACCTGCGTTTTTCCTCCATTAAGCTCGATTCTGAGATTGAATTTCGTGATTTTTTTGTGTACGCATCGTCATTTTACAGGTTTTTATGCAACAATCAATTCTTCAATCCCCTATAGCAAAAGCTTGCAAGAGCTCCATCCATTTTCGTGCATTACAGTCATACCCTGAACTGGACTGCGTAATCTTTCCGAAACCGTTAAAATCATCGATGAATTGAAAAGTGTCATCAATTATACGCAAAACGGCAGCTTTGAATTTTTTATGAAAAGCTTCTCTTCTGTGATTCAGAAACGTTTCTGGTCAACATTTCCTATAACCTTTGCCTACTTTTTCTGTGCGTTTGCGACCGTCTCCAATTCCTTGTATGCAGGGTGTTTCACTGTTCCAGTATTAGGGCAGAAAAAAAGCAGATCAAAATAGATCCATCTCGGTTTTGAATTTCGGAAAACGCCGAAACACGGGGTCTGTTATTTTAAGGGAGACATCTTTTTTACGGTGTAGTTTGTAGCCTCGTTTCCGCTGCTTTCTGTTAATTATTTATTTATTTGCCGTAAACCTTTTGAATTGACTAGCACTAGTTTCAAGCTGGAAAAGAAATAATTGAGGCCACCTCAGAAAAGAGGGATCATAAAACACCCGGTGTGTTCGTCCATGAAAATGAGCCTTTGGGTCTCATAAGAATGTACTCAGATGAGCACACCTATCGTTTTATGCACTGAGAGAAATCACATCTTTAAAACAAGGAAACACGTTTACTAGGCTTGCGACAGTTTTTCTTGGGATAAGTAAAGTTCTGTTGCATGAAGGAGAATCACTGTCACAACAATAAATATTTCACCTGTAGCAGCAGACATTTTCCTTGGGTTAAAGGAATGGGCTCCTTAGTCAATATTTCACTGTGCTGTTTGTTTAACATCAAACGAAATACACCTTGGATTAAAAAAATGCCTCCCGGCAGGCCGGTAAGACGAAGTAGATTCCATGCTTGGTTAAATCATTTTTTCACAAATTTAAATATAGGTTATAATTTTCGCTGAATTTTTCTCTGAATTTTTCTGTTTTATTTTATCAGCTGCTCAAAATCCAAATATGATTGTGAAAAAGATTATATTACCAACAGAGAAATGTGTAATCTTTACAATGCAAGTGAGAAATAAAAGCTAGGTTATATAAGTTTTTCACAAATTTCAATAAATAGGTTATGTTATGATTTTCTTTGAATTATTCAATTTTCTTTTTTTTATCAGCTGTTCAACATTTAAATAAAAATGACCATGAGAAAAAGATTATAGTACAAAGATTGAAAAATGTGTAATCTTTGTAACGGTAATGAGAAATAAATCTGAATAGGAGCAGCTGATAAAACAAGAAAATAAATAAATAACGTACCTAAGCAACAGTGTACGTGTAAAACAAAGAAAGAGCAATTATACCAATACGCCATCCTTGTCTTTCACTTGTAAAATCCCATAAGAAACTAAATAGCTCGTAAAACACGTAAAACACAAGGAAAATTCAAGGCAAAGAGCATATGAACTAAAAACATCCTCCACGATATATACTAAAAATTTTTTAAACAAAAAAACAATTTCTTCATATAAAAACACTGCCAAAAAACCCGAAAAACACATCGCTATAACTCGCTTACAACGCAAAACACGAAAAAATGACTCGAGTAAAAAAGCTGCGTAACAAAACGGCTAACATAAATTTTCCCAAAAAAAAAACTCAAAACAAACACTCCTAAAAAAAAACCTAAAAAACACATTTTACGACTCAAACACGGCCCATAACGCGAAAACTAACTGTCGGATTTACACCATCTTCGAACTCATCCAAGAAATAAACCCAACGAATAGTTGAGAAAAATTTCAAGAACAAAAACCAAAATTACGAACAGGATCGTGGGACATAAAAACGGTAAAACTGGCTGAAACATACATATAAAGATATATATATATATATATATATATATATATATATATATATATATATATATATATATATACAATTTTCAACGAGTGGTATTTTCTCACTCAGGGGACCATGAAACGTGCTCATTTGATAAAATTTCCCGAAAAATCCAACATCGCACCCTCCGCAATAAGTAGATTCATGGAATCTACTTAAAAAAGAATTCTGTCAGTGTCAGTCAATTTATCCGAAGACGGCCTCAATAGTTGAGCGTGATATTAATTGTGTCGCCGGATAGTGTTCGTAACTTGCAGTGGCGGCTCGTGCAATCTGGCAACCGTGCACTTTTGCCATTTGAACGTATGCAAAAGGATCGATACTAGGTGAGGCGCTGCGCCTCACCAAGTAATCGATTATTTTACACAGTTTTAAATGGAGGAAATCCATTGTTGCCACATTTCACGAGCCGCTGCTGGTAACTTGATTTTTGTTCACGAAAATGATGCCCGGAAAAGTCCTCAATTCGAGCCTCTTTGTGTCGCGTTCCGTTGAGTCGCGAGGGTCGTGGCCGCCTTCCTGGATTAAAATAATTTAACTTTTAGCCCTGTCACTCATGGTTTACCACCCCCCCTTCTCTACTTTCCCCTCCCATACTTTTATCTTAACTTTTAGTAGCTCACTGAAAATAACCACCAAATTTCAACACGTCCCTCGACTTTTCCTTGAAACTTCCTCGACTTGAAAAGTGCCATTTGAAATACATGCAGGATAAAAAGAGGATGAAAATAAACTGGAGGAAGATTTGAGGAATATAAGGTGAATGACGTGCGAATGTGAATCATTTTTTTTGTTTTTTTATAAATATATTTTTTTTTTTTTGTTTTTTTTTTAAGACTTTTGAAATCGGAATTAATTCATTTTCTTATAACTAATGGGGCTTTAGCAAACTTTTGCTATAGAAGATAGAAGAGTTGATTCTTGCATAAAAACCTGTAAAAATGACAAGAAGTTCACAAAAAAAAAACAAAAATTCACTCTCAGAATCGGGCTTAAATAATGGCGGAGAGACGCAGGCATCATTGTAGATTCCTATCTAAATTGAGATAGATCTTTGTGTTTCCACAAAGAAAGTGACGTTATAGACAGGAAGCTCCCATGATACCTGCGTTTACAAACTTACCGTTATAGCAGTTATGTGAGTTCATCACTAAATATTAGACTTTATCAGTGTGATTTTCGTGATTTTGGCAGGTTTTTACATCATATTAGACTATTCGTTTGCTCACAGCGAAAGTTTGCAAGAGTCCCATTGTACACTATGCTAAATATAAATACATCTTGCTCTTTTGAGTATACCTTTCTACTGTACTCATATTTGATTGTAGTTAAATGCTGGGACAAAATTTGCTCATGTACTTACTAGAGTAGATTAATAATATTGACGTAATATACAGTGTATATAGGATTATAGATGAATACAAGTTAAAGGTGATTACATGGCTATAGTTTATTTCTTCTTGAGGCCAGTTAAGTGGAGAATCATGAAATATAAGATTGGATTATAATTTGGTGTAATACCTTGAGAAAGATTTGAATTATTGGTCCAAACTGAATGGATATTCGATGAGAAAATTCAAAATTGAGGATGGGAATTGTTGATATTTGGAGGTCAAGGCTAGTCCAGACCAACCTTGGGATTTTCCCGAGCTCTTCACATTTCCGAACCCGTAAGAAAGTGTGTAAAAGAGTACATACGAATTGGCTCCAGGTCGAATTGCTTCCAGTTAGAGACTGATCGAATTGGCGCCGATAATAATCAAAGTACAAATTCTTTGACCAGTGGTGTACCCAAAGGGGGGGGCAGGGGGTCTGGACCCCCCCCCCTTGACACCAAAATGTGTCCTAAAAAAAGGTAAATTTTTGCGTTTTCAGAAGTATTTTACCAAATTAGTATCTTTGGACCACCCCCCCCCCTGGACAATTTTCGGACCCGGGACCCCCCCCCCCCTAGAAAAATTTCTGGATACGCCACAGTCTTTGACAGAGGTCAAATTGACTCTGTAAAGAACACTTTTCTTCTTCCCATTTTACGCAGGTTTATTTATACGGCTGTCAACCAGAATATCAGGCATACTTAAAAACCAAAAGGTTTGTTTTCGATGTTTTAGTAACTTTTAAAACATTGAAAAACAGTTCCTTGATAAGTAAGACCGCATGTTACAATTTGTACATTTTAAACTAAATTAAAATGAACGGTTCTTCCTACCACCGAGACAAAATCACACTGATTACCTTTTTATCAATCCTCATGTTGACTAAAATCGAGGATCGGGAAAAGGGACTTTAGCGCAAAATACGAAACGGATCATAGATTACGCAGAGACAAATCTGAAACTTCCTGAGGGGCACACGGCAAATCGTTGCTTAGTCCACGTTGCCGTTGCCACGTTGCCACGTTGATCCGAGTACGCGCTTGAATCTTTTGATTAGTCATTTTAACCTAGAAATGTCATTACAAAATTAAAAAAATAAGCTTGTAAAAGTCGAAAACCATGATTTTTATCATAGTTTTCAACCAGTGGCGGATCGTGGGTTCAAAAAGTGGGGGGGGAGCTTGAAAGTGAGAACCTTCTTTTTTTTATTTATTTATTTTATTTATTCGTTATTAGTACACCAGCGTTACAGCTCTGTACAGGTCAAACATAGGTATTACATTTATATAACAGAACATTGTTAAGAACAGTAGGTAAGTAGAAAATATAACTAATTACTATACAGAGGAGTACAAAGACTTGTCCATCACTTCAATTCAATACTATCAATATTATTTTTTGTTTTGTTTTTTGTTTTGTTTTTTTGTTTTTTTTTCTTTCTTGCTTTCCACTCCGTCCGTTCTCAGACCATATAGTGCCAAGGGCCACCTCTGTTTAAACACTAAGAGAATTATTTTTTTTTATTGAAGGTGTATTTCGTTTGTGTTAAAGAAACTTCACGGTGAAATATTGACTAAGGAGGAATTCCTTTAGGCCTTAACCCAAGGGAAATGTCTGCATCAGCTACAAGTAAAATATTCCTTGTTAGTTGTGACAGTGATTCTTATTCATGCAATCAGAATTTTACTTTGCACAAGAAAAACTGTCACAAGTAAACGTGCATCCTTGTTTTTTAAAGAAGTGAGTTCTCTCAGTGAAGGTATGTAAAATAATCGATCTTTAGGAGGTCAATATCCGAACCCCCAATAAATCGATACTTTTGCATATGTTCATACGTGACCAAAAAGCATGGTTGCCAAATTTTACGAGCATCCATTGTTTCTGTGATGATATCACCTTGATCCTCCGGTAAAAATGAGTGTGTATGGTCTTTGCATTCACTCCAATGAGATAAATCAAGCAACCTCGCAACGCTGTTCCAAAGATTAATTCTTATTTGCAATTCAAGCGGATGGAGTCATTTGTTCCGGCCCGTCCGTTCCGTTCTATTCCGTTCGCCTCTTCGTTCCTCCTGCTCGTTCCTTCGTTAAGCTTGCGATTAATGGCCAGGGACTCCACGCTTATTCATCCTTTTATTTCTATTGCTTTTGCCCTTCCTTCCGCATTCGCCCTACCTCCTTCCCCCTTTTTTAGAGCATGAGTGTCATGCTCTATTGAAATCGTTTCTACAAGGTCAATAATGCTTTTCTTATAGGAACGGCATGGTTCGGGGGTCCGCTCGGGGGATCGCTTGGTTTCAGTATCGAGAACGGGTCCTCGAGGACCGATTGACCCATGTGATTCCGCCAATCCGGTGTCCTCCCAATTTGTCGCTTTTTCTTTGTGGCGGGAGTTTTTGGCCAAGATTGAGGTTAAGCATTTTTGGGAATGTAATTACGTTACTAATTTGGATCAGACTTCAACGAAATTTTCTGTATGAGATATTGGGGTTTTATATCAGAGGATTTTGTCCATGTTTCGTGTATTCTGCGATTTAAAATGCATTTAGATGATTTCAAATTTCCAATCCTGTTATTGTTGATGTTTCGGTCCGCTAAAAGAGTTCGTTTGGGGAACGCGATCGGCGTTGCGTTTTAAGGTGAATCCTCAGCGACCTGTAGTAAGATTCTCATCCGCTAGATAACGCCACTGTTCCGCGGTCCTGAAACCATGCTTTTTCCGCCTTTAATCGTTAATTGCGAGAGCTAGAGTTAACTTTTCGAAAATGTAAGAACGTTGCGTTCTAGATCAAATCCTAAGGAAAATTTTAAGACCATTCCGAGCCATGGACGAAGATATAACTAAGAACTGCCGACTTCCTATCTCCGCCCGTGTTAAAACCTGTTAGCGGGTTTTCGAGCGCGACCGCAGCGCTCCAAGCAGCAGTAAGGGTCAACTAAAAGCGAACCGCTGCAGCGGTGGCCGCTCCGGCTCCCTTTCTCCCATGCCTTCCCGCAAATGTATACCGTGTAGGTAATTTGAATCACGATTGAACGAAGGGAACAAATGATCAGCGAATTAAAAGGAAGCAAAATCCGCTAAAAAGCAAACGTCTGGAGTATTTCTTGAAAGATTCCTGAATTGTCGAAAATGATTAATCAAGGACTGAAATACTATACACCACAGTTAACCTCAAAACGGAATCAAACAAGAAAGAGTACATAGACATTTGTTTTATTAGTAGAGATCAGGCGACTCTTTTAATTTGCTGATGATTTCTGTTACCTTGTCCAAAGTTGATTCTGAATTTCCCTTGCTTTCGATCTTCCATTGAGATACTGAGTTATCTGATCCTCTTGGGTCGCCGACAACAGTTGACAGCCATGCCATAACAGACCAACTCCAACAACGGTTTTAGCAGTAGCACAGCATGTGAGCATGGACACATCGCCAGGATCGCTCACTTGAAAGAGTAGTTCAGCTGACCGCTGCTTGGAGCGCTGGGGTCGAGAGCAAAACAGGACTAACAACAGTCTAGTTATATCTTCGTCCATGGTTTTGCGACGACCTCCCGTCCCCTTTGCCCTCCCCACGAACTACTGCACCTACGCCTACAACAGTTGCTTGCCGCGTTGTGCAGATTGCATGAATGATGTGTGTCCATCTACTTCATCCCAATTTCACAGCCATCACGGATGCCACGCCCGCCACGGGTCTTCTACCTGGTTTTATGCGACATCGGTCATCGTGGCTCAGTGTTACATGGTAATCAGCGGCGGATTCGGGAAAGGCACGCCCCCCCCCCAACTCACGGTAGCCTTTGCCTTTTTTCAACAGAAAAATCCCATAAATTCCTCCCTGCAAATTTGAAAATTCATAGGCGTGAAGCCCCCCCCCCCCCCCTAAAAGAATTTTCTGGATCCGCCATTGGTAGTAATTTTTGCGGCACACTACGCCGGATTCCCGTGCAAATTCCTACACTTACCTTTCTCCCTTATCTGTCAATGGGCGCCCCCCCCCCCCTAATTCAGAAAAATCAAAACTTTACAATAAAAAAGAATCGGAACATTCGAAGATCAAATAATAACGAAAGGAGTAAGAGTTAACAAACTTTATTCTTAGTTTACTTTACAATTTTAATTAGGGGCGTAATTTAGGGGGGGGGCAGGGCGGGAAGTAGCCCCCCCCTAAGCAGTGGTGCCCAACCACCCCTTGCCACTATACAGCTCGCCCCCCAGTTTCAGGATTCCTCTCCCCCCAGATCTAGACCTCCCCCTGATTTTTACCCCACCCCCTCCTGATTCAGACGACATCATCCTTCCCACCCGTCATCTCCCTCGCCGAAAGAAGTTTTAAAATCTACTAGTATGAACGTGTCTACATTGGCAACTACCGTTGGCAACGAGAATTTTGCGAACTTCCTTGAAAATTCAGAATCCTCTGGTCGATAATTACATGATTAGAGAATGTATAGGCAAGAGTTTTGGTTTTGTTAATTTAAATAGGTTAACTCTTAGAATTCATCAGGACAATGAAAATAAAGAAGGAATAGTTGTACTCAGCTTTTTACTATTTCTATCATCTGATGCTGTCACTTTATTCATAATATCAAACACGTCAAACATAGAATTACTTTTGATACAACTACATGCTACAATCACTTACAAATTCTACCATTTGGAAGGATAATTGATTTATTTTCTATTTTGGGCGGAAGTGGGGGGGGGGGGTTCTCTAGACTTGCCCGTCTCTAGGTGGTGTCCCCTAGACCTTCCATTGACATTCAAAAAGTTGCCCCTCCGGGCAATTGTTTTGCGGGTGCCCATGTCTTTGTCCATGGTCTCTGAACCAGAAATTGAACGTTCTTTCGGTCTGTGGTTGCCTTCTTTTCTCATAAGTTTAGACACGGCCACCCTGTAAACCCCACAACAAGTTAAAAGTCCGCAATCCGCACCCTCGACCCGCAGCCACTATCAAAAGTAAATTGCCGGTTGACTTGCAGGTACTCTCCTCCTCCTCCCCCAACTTAGATTAGACACAAATATAAAATTAAAAAAAAAAAAAAAAAAAAGTGAAAAATAGAATGTATGCCCCAGCAAAGGGCCCCCTCCACAGTTTTCCAAGAGAGGGAGCGACCCCCTTGCCAGCGTAACTCCGAAAAAATAATTCCAACTGGGGTCCAAGTAACTCAAGTAAGGTCTCAAAATGAAATCAGATGGATCCAAAATTTTAACGGCGAGTACCGGTAAGCTTACTCTTTTGATCGGTCCAAACCGAATTGCGATACATCGATTTACTCTCGAGATATCGATTTTTCAAAGGCGCGCGGTATAGGGTCAGAAATCTAAGATTCTCTAAAATCCGCGAATTTCGACTCTCATGGACCTAGCATGCGCCGTGAGAAGTCATATGTGAGTTTTTTGAGTTCACATGAAGTTCATTAAGGGCCCTGACAAATGTCGGACCGATAAAGTCTATATCGGGGGGGGGGGGCGTGGCCCCAACTCCAGCGTAAGTCTCACGTACAATGTCTAACTGCGGCCGCGGGAGGTCCCATAAGATCCGTTTAAAAACTTGGATGGATCTGAATTTTTTTCAAGAATTATCTAAAAGCTGAAGCTACCGCCCAATCCAAACCGCAGTGCGCAATCCATCGATTCGTTCTCGAGATATCGATTTTTCAAAGGCGTGCGGTCTTGTCAGATCGACCTTAGAGGGGCGCTGGAGGCTGGAAAAAGGCGAATTTCGTCTCTCACGAACCAGTCGTGTGCCGTATTATATCGGTTCCGCTTTTTTTCGGGTCCCAATGATGTCCCGAGAGGGCTCAATGCAGTTTCGAGCCAAAAAATATCATCTTAGGGGGACTTATTAAAAATATCAAACTACTCCCCGTTTCAGCGTAACTCTGACAAGAAATGTCTAACTGCGGCCGCGAGAGGTCCTGTAAGGTCATTAAATAAACTCGGATGGATCTGAAATTTTCGAGGTTGTCAGTCACAAGCAAGCGCTTTCGACCGGTGCGAACCGAATTGCAATACATCGATTCACTATCGAGATATCGATTTTTCAAAGGCGCACGGTCTTGTCAGATCGAACATTGAAATAAGCTGTGGATACTCTGTATCCGCGAATTTCGTCTCTCATGGACCGTTTAAGCTCCCTTAAAAATCGAATGAGCTTTTTTCAAATTCATATTACGTTCCTTAAGGGCCTTGATGAGTGTCGGATGACATTTGATCAATATTAACATTCATTTTTTAATCTGAGACAAAAAGAGCTGAAACCATAAAGACGAAGAATTTCCATCGTGATGACTTTGGTTCAAGCGAGGAAAATTCTATAGAAGTCCCAAATAACTAGACTAGACTTTCCGGCTTGCTAGGATTGGTATTAAGAATTTCCTTCCTGATGACTTTGGTTCAGGCGAGAGAAATCTAAAAAAGTCCCAAATAACTAAACTACACTTTGCGGCTTGCTAGGATTGGTATTGCGTCATCCGATTTTAAAGGAACTATCACTATCGAAATCGATTTTCAAAACCACAGTATTCACCTCGCCTCGTGAACAACTGTTTCAACACGCTATAAGTAAATTTTCATTCCCACTTTGACCTATCAAGTTATTTTTACAGCGATCACTGTTATACAAACACAAATGCAGCGTTGCGATTGACTTTGTCGCAGTTTTGTACTATCAATATGGAACTCCACACTTACAATGATTTACGGCCGACACTCATGCTCTCTTTGCTAACACTGTTCCAGTGTTGCAAGTTCCAACTTGTTTCTTACTTGAAATCGCCTTCCAAAAATCTTAATCCCCTTAGTTTGCATTTGCCAAGCTCAGTGTTGTTTTTTATAAGTTTGCGTCGAATGCATTATGTTTTTTTGTGGAATTTTCACTGACAGTTTTTTTTGTTTGTTTGTTTGTTTTTTTTTTGTTTTTTTTTTTTGTTTTTTTTTTTTTTATTATTATTACTATGGTATATTTTTTTTTCACCGCTTATGCGGGTAATGATGGTGGTCCTATGGCGGGACCAAACAATGGTCCAAAGCCGTGGGCCTAGGGCGGCATTTGATTATATATTATTGCCTCGTTACATGTTAATATTAATTGATTTTTAACACTTAATTGACTGCCCCCTCAAACAAAAGAAGGGGGAGAGGTTATTCCCGCAGAAGGCAGATTTTGCAACCAATTGTTGCACTGTCTCGATTGAGTTATTATTATTATTATTATTGTTATATAATGCTTCATTCAAAACAAAGTTTGGTTGTAGCAGGTTTTACAACCAAATTACCTTTTAAATCGCACGTAGAAAAAGTCTGGAACAGCCTTTGCCCTTTTTGTCCAAATATCACTGTCGTCATTTATGAATACAGAAATTTTACAATCGTGACCCTCCGTGACGTAAACATGGTATATGCATGCGAGTCACAAGCATGGCCATCAAATGGTGCCGTGTCAGTGCGGTACATTCCGTATACACCTGTTCAGTAGCGTCACGTTTATTTTGGAAACGTCCATTTAAACCCGTACAAAATATCGATTAGAGGGAGCTCACTTCGCAGTGCGCAGTGTGCACCTCCAATAATTCGACCTTTCTGAGCAATTATATGGACAAAAATCAGCGTTTTCAGACCACACATGACGCCCCTGAACCTATCATAAGCCCCCGTTCTTGCTTCGGACATGGCAAGTCTATGAAGTAAAGTCAAAAGTTCGGCCTTGTCCACTGACCTCAAGTTCTCTCTCTCTCTCTCTCTCTCTCTCTCTCTCTTCTCTCTCTCTCTCTCTCTCTCTCTCTCTCTTCTCTCTCTCTCCCCTCCCTCTAAAGCCGTATGCCTCGTTGAAGGCAGCGAAATTTTCCGCGCAAGCCTCGACCTTAGTCCCTGTAGCATTTTTCAGCCCCCCCCCCTCTATCACCAACCTTGTCTGAACCTGACAACAGCTGTGTAATTTCGACTGGAATTCAGGCCTTTTCGGCCCAGGACGAGGGCGGGAGGGGGTGAGAGGAGGGCGGGAGGGGAGAGAGGGAGGCGCCAGGGAAGAATGTGTATGCGTTGCAAGAGGGCCTGAGCTTTGCGGAGGGTGGGGGGGGGCGAGGGGGTGAGGGTAGTGAGCAGTTGTGGAAGCACATCACCCGTGAACATCCTGTTATTGGATTTTGCGCCATTGGCTACAACATAAGCACTTGACGTGCGCCACTATGTCTATCGTGTCTATCTTGTCTATACTCTTCCTCGCCCCCCCTCGTACTTCTTCCTCTCTCTATCTGCTCCCGGTCTGCAGACAGAATGGCGTCGCAGACGAGATGACAAAGAAGATGACTTTGGATGTGTTTAATGTTCGGTTGAGAATATTTTCGCTCTCCGCGCAGTGGGGCGAATTTGAAGGATGTTCCAGATATCGTCAGCCTTCAGACTGTAAAACAAAAACAGAATAATCGTTAGAGGGGCTTGAGAGAGAACTATACAGAGGACCAATGGGTCTATTGCACACTTCGGCTAGATCGTATTAAAGTATCAATTCATATGAAATCAGCCGTAAAAAA